>WOXC01003250.1:0-58523 GCA_011680675.1 Gymnobelideus leadbeateri | reverse complement strand
CAAACAACATCATGTCCTATGAGTTAAATGACCAACTTTTAAAATCAGACATAATTTGTTTGCATGCTTTTGCTTTATGATAACCATCATCACTTTGTAACTTTTAAATTAGTTTAAGAAAACTATGCTACAATATCACAAATGCTCAAAATATCAAGGAAAAAGAGGTATATTAAACAACTTTGCCTCTTCCCTTTCTCTAATTGTTCTCCACAACCTTCACATATTTCCTGATTACCCTATTACTTTTGACTTGCTTTTTATTAAGATAAGCATTGAGAAATATGACTTACTTTCTTACATTAAAATTGTGCTTCATCAGATTCTTATTACAGGTAGTTATGTCTCAGGAAAATGATTTGACCCATACCACATTGAAATTCTTGTAATAACCATCAGTTTTGTAATGTGACTTTACCAAATTTCCATAAATCCAAGGAAAGCCAGCATCCAACCAAAAATATCTAAAATCTAAAAGAGAGAAATTTGAAACCCTCTCAGCTCTCTGTGCACATGTTATCTTAACTGTGTTATCTTAAAGTTAGATACAGAATCACAGGATCTGGGAGTGGGAAGCTGCACTCTCAGCAGCCATCTAGTCCAATCCAAACATGAAAGGAACATGTGTATCAATATGTATACATATCAGCTAATTAATATTCATTTACTAAGCACTATGTACCAGACATTTTACTAGGTACTAGGCAAACAAAGACAACAGCATAATAGTCATATACAAAATCAATGCAAAATAATTTGAAGGGGAAAGGCACTAATAGTGATAGGGAATCAGAAAAGACATCTTGCTGAAGGTGGCTTTTGAGTCAAACCTGGAAGGAAAATAGGTGTTCTCAGAGTTGTAGATGAAGAGGAAGTGCATTCCAAGAAGGAGAAACAGTCAATGCAAAAGCAAATGTACAGGAGATTAAGTGCCATTATAAGAAACAATAAGAAGGACCATTTGTAGGAGTATAAGATATAGAAAGGAGAATAAAATTATTTTTCTGGAAAGAAAAGTTGAATCCAGGCTGTACTTGATATTTAATCTTTGAAGCAACAAGTCCTTCCTAAACTTGAAAGCAAAGTGTCCTTCTTAAACTGAGTTGCACAAAACTAAACACAAATCTCCAGATGATGTTTGATAAGAGCAGAACACAGACCATCTCCCTATTCTTGGAATCTATGCCTAAGATTACATTAAATTTTTTTTTGTCTTCCATATGTATTACCCTGCTGACATATATTGAACTTACAAATCACTTGAATTTTCAGATTTTTTCAGACAAAACAGCTATTTAAACATGCCTCCTCAATTCCCACACTTGGAAAGTTTATTTTTTTGAATCTAGATTCAAAACTTTACATTTGTCCCCAACTGAGTTTTGTTTTACTAAATTCAGTCCAATGCTCAGTCACAAGATCTTTTGGATCCTGTCTCTGTCATCCAATATATTATCTCCTCCAGCTTTGTGTTATCTGAATATTTGATTAGTATACCACCTATGTCTTTATCCAAGTAATCAATGAAAGTATTAAACAGCATGGAACCAAGCATATATCCCTGTACTACTCCACTGGAAATCTATTGTTATGTTAACATAGAACCATTAATGATTACTCTTTGAGTCCAGCTATTTAATCCTTTCTCAATCCATCTAACTATATTATCATCTAGTCCACATACCCATATTTTCTCCACAAGAATAGTATGTGATAATTTCTCAAAAACTTTCCCAAAATCAGTTAAGCTATATCTATATCATTCTCCCCATCTACTAAAGAAGGGGGCAATGAGATTAGTCCAGCATGTTCTATTCTTGATCAAGTCATTGCTGGTTCTTTGTAATCACCACTGCCATTTTTGAGAAAATCAACCATCTGTTTAATTATCTGTGTAGTGTCCTTACAGCTACCCCTTCAACTTGAATTCATTGGTTAGATCCTTTGGTGGACAACTAGCCCATGTTCAAGGTACATAAAGGTTTATACTTGTGAATGCCATGCATTGTATGGTACCAGATATAGGAAGAGATGTTTTGTTATTTCTGTTTACCATGCCATTTCAGTAAATGCCTTGAGTTAATTGTATCCTGTGTCTGAGTAAAGTTAAACACATTGCAGAAAATTCCCTCATCATGAGAATCAAATACAGAATATAATTTTTCTCTCTTGGTTCTGATAATTTTGAAGCATGAAGAGTAAGTCACAAAGTTATTAGCTGTTCTGCTTTTGGCAGAGGGAAAGCTACAGTACCCATGAAACCTCAGTGCCAGGTTTATGATCTGATTTGCAAACTTTTCATCTGCTTCTTCTTTGGGAACAGGTGTTGTGTATTACACTCTAATGTCAAAATCACTTCCATTCTGTCTTTCATCAGTCCTCACACAAATGCTCTTTACCATTCTTACCTCTTCTGGTTAATGGAGAAGGAGATATCTTCTTAAAATATCATACTCATAATCCTCCCCCTACCTTCCTTTTATTTATTCTCTTTCTTTTGAATAATGATATTCATTCAAAGCCATTGTCTTTATGAGTTTCATCCCCCCTAATCTGTGTTCAAATAAAGCTCCCTATTTAGGACCTTTAATTCCTTTTTACTTGCTGCCTAAACATTTGGCATTTGTATATAGACATTTGGAGTCACAAATTAGGGCTTTCTTGGATTTTGTCTCCTATGAGCTTCCAGGTATCTCAACTGACATTCTTCTTACTTTACTCTTGCTACTCTCTCCATATCTAACTTGAGAGATTTATGTGTCTGTATATGTATGTGTGTGTACATACACACACACACAAACATGTGTATATATGTATATATATATACTATATATGCATGTATATACATACAGTAACATAATGTTTTCTCATTCTGCACACTTTTTTTAGTTGAGAGTCCTTTTGATTAGATAACAGGATTGCCTACTATTGTTATCAGGTCAACAAACAGCTACGTCAGTATACCTGAACAAGCAATCACTAATTATTACCATTTCTTGCCTCCTCTCACTCTTACTGTCAATCAATCAGTGAGTAAACAAGTATTTATTAAGCACTTATTACAGGCTAGGTGGGCAATGGGCTGGCATAGTGGATAGAATGCCAGACCAGAAGTCAGGATGACTCCTCTCCCAGAGTTCAAATCTGGTCTGACACTTAATAGCTGTGTGGCCTTAGGCAAGTAACTTTACCCTTTTGGCTCAGCTCCTCATTTGTTAAAAAAAAAAAAAGAGTTAGAGATGGAAATGGCCTACCATCCCAGTATCTTTGCCAAGAAAACCCCAAATGGGGTCATGAAGAGTTAGACATGACTGGAATGATTACTGAAGATAAAAAGAAAAATGAAAAAAGTTACTGCTCTGAAGTAACTCATATTTCTAAAACAGGAGAGGGCACAAATATTTATCAAGCACCTTTTGTGTGCCAGGTATTGGCATACAAAAATTATCTCATTTGATCCTCATAATAATCCCAGTAGATATGTGCTATTATTATCTCGATTTTACAGTTGAGGAAACTGATGCAGACAGAGGTTAATTGATTTGCCCAGGGTCACACAGCTGGTATGTATCTGAGGTTAGATTTGAACTCAGGTCTTCCTGACTCAAAACCCAATGCTCTATTCATCTAGATGGTTCAAGAGATGTTATGAAAATAAAAATGGCAAGATCTGACAAGGGATTGGATATATGAGGTGAATGGGAGTGAGTGTTTAATAATGAAACCAAGGTTGTGAGCCTGAGTAATTAAAAGGATGTTGGCACCCTTGATGGTAAGAGGAAAGTTGAGAAGTATGGTCAGGGGAAAGGTTTTCTGTTTTCAATGAACTGAGTTTGAGGTGCCTATGCGACACCAAGTTTTTAAAGATGTCTGAGGTTTTTAGCCTTATGTTTTTTGTACTTCCATGTAGATATTTACACTTCAGTCCTAAACATTGGGTTAATTTTAAAAAAAGCCATAGACTTATTACCTCTTTATAATTTGGTAATCACATTCAATTTTCTCCCTTAATCTCAGAAACTCCACAGTTACATTTCCCCTCTCCTTCTAATCTGCACTAAATTCCAACCTCTTTGATCAATTAATTTTTACCTACCAATACATTCTATCAGTTTGTGTGATTGATCCTTTCATCATTGTTTCACTTACCTGCTTACTTATCTAACCTTCCTAGGTCAATTATTTTCTTTCCTTTTTTGAGTCTTCACTTTTTATCTCACGTTTTCCCACAGAAGTCAAAAGTAGAATAATTTTTTAAAGTCCATTTGAAGTAAAACCTTTAATTCTAAGAAGCCACTGCTATATGCATTATTATTAACATAACTACACTATGATATTTGTGCACTAATATGTTAATGTATAGTTCATGCTCCTAAATGTAGGATATGTGTGTGTATTTTATAAGTAATCATATTTTAAAACCATAAAACACTTGATTTTAATAAACTTAGCCTTCCACCAATTATCCAAATAATTCTCACAGGCTTTTAAGGATTTTGTTGGAGCACATAGTAATAAAGTGTATAGAAAACTGGAGCTAAAGTCAGAAAGACCTGAGTTCAAATTTGGCTTCAGAATTTAATAGTTGTATGACCCTGGGCTGTCACACACTCTGTCAACCTCAGTTATAAAATAAGGCCAATAGCATCTACCTCACAGGGTTGTTGTGAGGATCAAATGATATACTATTAATAAAATCCTTTGCAAATATTAAAGTGAAATATACATGTTAGCTATGACTTTTTAATTTTAATTTTTTTAAATTTTAGACAAATGCTTACACTTAGATACATAGTAAAAATGAGAAAGAAACATTATAAACTTAAATATAACATAAGAAAAAATCATGCACATCAGAATATAGGAGAGTGTTCTGAATATATAGCAATAACTTATCTTTTCAAGACAGCTTATATGTTAAATACTGTGTTATGTTGAAAGCTATTCATCTTTGCTTCCTTGTAGGTTTTCTTTTGTTCTCTTTTTACTTTGTTTTATTCTCCCCTTACTCCCCCCTACCCACCACACCAAGGCTACAATTGAGCATGGATATATTTATATATAGGTATTGACATATATGATATGTAATTATACATTATTATTTAATATATTATTATATATTAATATATAAATATCTCAATATATTATATTTATTATATTGCATGTATTACATTAGTATTGATATAGACATATACACATACATATATGTGTGTGTATGTATACATACATACATAAACACACATTTACTTTCCCTAAGAGATTTTACTCCTAATCTTGTTTTTATGTTTGTGCATATCTCTTTTCCCCTATCTCTCTTAACTCCTCTACTTCTACCTATGTTGTCCTCCTACCCCAGCAATCCCTCCCTTATCTTCCCATTCCCCTAAATCTAAGCACCTTTTCATACCTGTTTTTAACTTATTCCTTCACCCTCCCCTCTAAAGATCCCTCCTTTATTTTCTCCCCCTCCCTATCCCCTTAAAGTTTTATTTCTTTTTAAATTTAGAAGACTTTTATATTCTTCTAGATGTATATGTATTTCTCATCTAAAACCCATTCCCAATGAAAGTAGGTTTCCAGAACTAACAGCCCCCTCCCCCAACTAATTCCTCTGTATTAGTTCTTCCTCTTGCACCTCATTTGTGTAAGATGATTACACTTTAAGCTGTTCTTGAATGGTTTTACTTTTGAAAATTATATCATACTCAGTCTACTGCAATTTTTCTTATAATCTACCTAATTACTAGTAAAAACTTTAGACATAGGTTTTACATTTTCCATACATATTTAGTCCCTTGTATGGCCTTCTATTTCTCTTGACTCTTTGTTCAATATTCTATTGAATTCAGTGTTGTTTGTTGTTTTTTTTTTTTAACAGAGTCCTAAAAGTCTGACAGTTGATCAAATGTCCTTTTTTTCATTCAGAATTATGCTTAGCTTTTCTAGATATAATATTTTTGGTCAGAGACCCAGTTCTTTTGCTCTTTGACATATAATGTTCCAAGACCTATAATCTTTTAGTGTCACCAATGCTAGGACTTCTGTGATTCTAATTGTGGTACTATCATACATAAATTAATTTCCTTGTTGGTCATAATGTTTTTCCTTGATCTGTGGGTTTCAGAATTTTACTATAATATTCCTGTGAGTTTTCCTTGTAGGATTTCTTTCAGGTGGCTATCAATGAATTTTTTATATTTCTACTTTGCCCTCTTGTTCTAATGCTTCAGGGCAAGTTTCTTTAATTATTTCTTGCATTATTGTATCAAGATTCTTTTTTTGATCATAGCTTTCAGGTAGTCCAATTATTCTCATGTTTTCTCTTCTTGATCTTTTCTCTAGGTCTGTTGCTTTTCTTATGAGATGTTTTTCACATTCTCTTCCATTTTTTCATTCTTTATGTTTTTTTAAAATTTCTTCATCTCTTATAACTTTTCTGGCTCCCCCTTACCCAATTCTGATTTTCAAGGAGTCATTTTCTTCCTTAAGATTCTAAATCACCTTTTCTAATTGGTTGACTTTCTTTTCATAATCTTCTTGTTTTTCTTATATTATTCTTATATTCTTTTTAATCTTTCCTCAATCTCTCACATTTGCTTTTTAAAGTCTTTTTTAAGTTCTTCAATGAATTCTTTTTGGGCAGGTGACCATGTGACATTATTCTTTGGGGGGTAGAAAAGGGTCTTTTTTTGCTTCAGTATCCTCCTCCAAATATGAACTCTGGTCTTCTCTATTCCCATAGTAGATCTCTGTGGTTGGATTCTTTCTCCTTTGTCTGTGTATTTTGATAATAATTTAGTTTTTATAATCATCTCTAATCTTGCAGTATGGGGGATGGTGTCTCTGGTCTCTGATTCTCTTCAGTTCTCCCCTCTGACCTTGAACTCAAATGAAGACCTCCAGCCTCCTGTAAGTGCTCACAGCCAGTGACGTCCTGCCCATGTTTTTCTACATGTGCTGGTATATGCTGTTTCCTTCTCACCCTTGCTGCTCTTTGCAGCACAGCTAAGTCTGGTGTTTTTTGTCAGCAAAAGTCCCTCAAGTCAGACGCCAAACTCCACTCACTGTCCCTGGGGTAAAAGTTCCTGTGACTGGGGCTGAGGCAGCTCCCCAATCCAGCTAACCCCAGGGCTTGCTGCTTGTTGTTAAAGTGGACCCTAAGGTGGAGGTATTTACTCTTCACAGAGAGAAAATCTAGTCCTGGAATTTTTCCACAAGTCTACGATTGTCCAAAGAAGACCCCTGTTCTGCCCCTACTCTTATTTTTTTCACCACTCCATGTTTGTCCAGAGGCACTATTTTATCACATTTGAGGAGAAAAACCTTGAAAGCTTGAAATTTTCTGACCTACTCTACCATCTTTCCAGAATCCTCTCCATAGATAGTCTTTATGTTGCTTAAGACCCTAGCTATGATTATGAACACAAAATAGAGCTGTATACGACAAGATTGTGTACTGTTATAATCAATAACTCTCTGAAATACAGAAGGAAACATACATTCCCATAGTCTTTCCCTAAGCTGCCCATGCAGGCCAAATAGTTTATTTTTTCTGCATTGTTATGAGATTCAAGCTACAAAGAAGTTGTTTTTGTTTTTCTGGTCTAAGATGTGGCTTAAAATATCCTTCCCTGGATGCAGGTCAGTGCCTAAGAGTCTTGGAGAGTGCCTGGAGCAGAGAGAGTAATGCTGGTTTGCTCATGGCATGATGGCTCATGGTTTAATAGTTGGTAATATCAAAATCAGGCCTTGAATCTCTGTCTTCTTGACACTAGCACCAGCCTTCTAGCCACACTGTTTTTCTGAGCTTTTACATGAAGGAAATGAAATTCTTTCTTTTCCCATTCCACTATCTATACGTCAGTAAGTAAAACTCTGTTTTACAGATAGGAAAACTGTTGTATAATCTGTAATTTTGACTAGAAATAGAGAGATTAAGTATTTATAATAGTCCAGGAGTAAGATGACAAGGGTCTGGATGTGGGTTTTTACAGTGCAAAAGAAAGGACTGGTCCAGTGCAAAAAGACTGAAGAAATGCAATGGCACAAACTAGTGAATAATCAACTATATAAAAGACGAAACAAAGGAAAGCTAAATCTAAGGTTTCAAGCTAGAGAGGTGATGACATTGGGTTACTTTGAAAAAATATAAAGAAGTTGGGAAGAGGTTGCCAAAAGAAACGTTCTGATACAAAGGTGGTAAAAGTAATAAGAACTGGTTTGTATGTTAAGACATTGCTTCCACAATTGTATCCATTGCTTTATTTACAGTCACTACTTTGCTAGCTATAGTCATTTGATGATTCTGTCCATCAAGAAAAGAACAACAGAAAATCTTATGGGAATAGTTTGTATTGTATTCATCACAAGCTCTTTGATTTGTTGTTGTTATAGATTTAATTTACTAAATCATTACAGATGTTTCAGATTACAATGCTAACAAGAAAAATATGAATAGATGCCCAAATCCTTTAATGTCTGGTGGAAATGGAAACATTTTTCTCTTTGCCTGTTCAAGTTTCAGTTATGCTTTTTTGCAAGTAGTGACTTGAAGTAGATGTGCTATTCAAATTACAAGTAGGAGGAAAACAAATTTTAAGTGAAGATTTGAAGAAATCCTGCTTTGAAAAGACCTGAGGATGTCTGTCAATATGAGTATATTAACACTTGAAGAATTGCCAGATTTATTATTCTTAGTTATTAACTACTATTATAATAATTGCTATCTATTAAGATTAAACATAAAAATGCCTACAGCATACTATGTATTGGGTGAACCTTATAAAATATTTCATTCCTGCTCTCATAAGAAGATGATATGGAAAACACAGTTCTTTTAGAAAAGACAGTTTCAGTGAAGGTTTCAGTGAGGTTCTGTTTGCCTAAGAAAGATCATAGCAAAGATGAAAAGGGGTGTCAGATGACATAAAGATAAATAAAATGATAGGGTAACAATAGTAAGCTATTTTATTCAGTCCAGAACTGCTAAAGAAGACTTCCAGAAGCCTAAGGGCACTCTGGTAGGCAATAAACCAAAGGGGCCTGAAGTTGGTGTGATCTCTAATAAATAGGTCCTGAAGCCATGGGGAATCTCAGATGTGGCCTGTTCCAGTTACAAAAGAGGACAAAATAAGATACCAGTAGGTGATTACATAAAGAAATTAGAGGTTTGAAACGCTCAGCTCTATGTCTTAGAACTCTCTGGGGAGCCAAATTACAGCAATTGCATAAGGAAAACAAGATGGAGCCAAGATATTTCACCTGTTGGGTCACTAGGAGCTGGGGCCTGATGCCAAGAATTTAGGCATATGGAGGACCCTGGTACCACCTCAAGATCAAGCACCTTATCCCAGGCAAGGATTCCAGAAGGCTTCAGGTTCAAAACAGAGGATTTTGTATTTGATCCTGGAGGTGATAGGGAGGAGAGAACAGTCAAACTGTTTCACAGTTCAGAACCTCATCATTTTAATGTTAGGCCAAAACAGGGGTAAAAGAGGCTTCACCCTAGCTTCTGAAAAGGAACCACTCAGGACATAGGAAAAATAACCTTCTTCACTTCAGTTTATTTTATTTTCAATTATCATTAAATTAAATTTATTAGTTAAATTAATATTTCCCAGTTACGTGTAAATATGATTTTGACAAATTTTTTATAAAAATTTTCAGTTCAGAATTTTCTCCCTCCCTCCATCAACACCTCCTTCCTAAAATGGCAAGCCATTTTATATAGGTCATGTATGTGCAATCATTTAAAACATATTAGTCATATTATGGAAGAAGTAGACCAAAAGAACCATGAGAAAAATAAAGTGAAGATAGTATGCTTTGATCTGTGTTCAGACTACAAATCTTTCTCTGGGTGTGGATAGCATTTTCCATAATGGGCAAATTGTCTTTAGATGATTGTATTGCCGAGAAGAAGTCTATGATAGATTGTCATTACACAATGTTGTGAATACTGTTTACAATATTATCCTGGTTCTGCTCACTTCACTTTGCATCAGTTCATGTAAGATTTTCCTAGGTTTTCTGAAATCTGCCTACTCACACTTTCAATAGTATTCTATTATACTTATATACCATATATACCATATCTTGTTCAGTCATTTCCCAATTGATGGGCATCCAGTTATTTTCAAATTCTTTGGCAACACAAAAAGAGCTACTATAAATAGTTTTGCACATGTATGTCTTTTCCCCTTTTTTATGATCTCTTTGGGATAGACCCAGTAGTGCTATTGTTGGATCAAAGGGAATGCACAGTTTGATTGCCCTTTCTGGACATAGTTCCAAATTGCTCTCCAAAATAATTGAATTGGTTCATAACAGTGCATTAGTGTCCCAGTTTTCCCACATCTTCTCCAGCATTTATTGTTTCTCATATCTGTCATATTAGCTAGTCTGATAGGTATGGGATGGACCTCAGGGTTGTTTTAATTTGCATTTCTTTAATCAATAGTGATTTAGAGCATTTCTTCATATGACTACAGATAGCTGTGATTTCTTCATCTGAAAACTACATGTTCATATCCTTTGACCATTTATCAATTGGGGAAGGGCTTATATTCTTTTTTCAAATGCTTTACTAACTGCTGGTTTACATCATTAATTTCCATCATATTTTGAGTTACAATTTTTTACCCATTTTTCCCTACCCCCATCCCAGAATAGCAGTCCCAAAGGATATCCCCTCACCCCATCTGCTCTCTCCCATATCTTCTCCCATACCCCCTTTGACTTTTTCAGTAGGGCAAGGTGAGTCTCTGTGCCCCAATGACTATATATCTTATTTCCCAATTATATGTAAAATAGTATTAATAATAGTATTTCTATATTTTTAAACATTTGATTTTAAAACTTTGAAGTCCAGATTCATTCCCTTCATCCCTTGTCACCCACCTTACTGGGAAGATAAGCAATTCACTATATGTTGTACATGTGTAGCTATGCAGAACATTACCATAGTAGATATATTGTAAAAGACTGACTATATTTCCTTCCCTCCCATGCCACCTCCCACTTGGTCTATTCCCTACTTTGATCCTGTCCCTTTTCAAAAGTGGGTGCTTCCCACCTCTTATCCCCTTCCCCCCTACCCTCCCGTAGGGTGAGATATCCTATTTACTATGGATGTTATTCTCCCCCTGAGACAAATTCAATGAGAATAAGGTTTTACTTTTTTGTCTTCCTGTTCTTCCCCTCCCTTTTAACCATTTTCCCTTGCCTCTTCTATATGCGATACTTTACCCCATTCTGTTTCTCCCCATCTCCTATCGTTATATTCCTCTCTCACTTCTTAATTTCATCTTTTAAATATCATCCCTTCCTATTAAATTCGACCTGTGCCGTCTATCTATGTATACCTATCATTCACATATGTAGTCATATGCCCGTATACCCTTCTTCAACTATTTTCATACTGAGAAAAGTTTCATCAGTTATAATTATCATGCTTCCATGTAAGAATGTAAATGCTTCAACTTTGATAAGTTCCATATGATTTCTTTTGCTGTTTACCTTCTCATACTTCTCTTGCTTCTTGTATCTGAATGTCAAATTTTCTACTCAACTCTGTTTTTTTCATCAAGAATGTTTGAAAGCGGGGTGGCTAGGTGGTGTAGTGAGTAGAGCGTTGACCCTGGAGTCAGTAGGACCTGAGTTCAGATCCGACCTCAGACACTTAAAGCACACACAAACAAAAATCTAGCCATGTGACCTTGGGCAAATTACTTAACCCCAATTGCCCTACAAAAAACAAAACTAAAAAGAATGTTTGAAAGTCCTCTATTCCACTGAATGACCATATTTTCCCCTGAAAAATGATACTCAGTTTTGCTGGGTAGGTGATTCTTGGTTTTGTTTTTTTTTTTTTTTTAAAGCAATTGGGGTTAAGTAACTTGCTCAAGGTTACATGGCTAGTCATTGTTTATGCGTGGGTGCTCATTTTCTGAGGCCGGAACTGATCTCGGGTCATCCCAACTCCGAGGCCGGCGCTCTTACTCACTGCGCCACCTAGCCACCCCTTTAGGGCAATTGGGGTTAAGTAACTTGCCCAAGGTTACACGGCTAGGTTTTTGTTTGTGCGGATTAAGTGTTGGAGGCCGGCTCCGAACTCAGGTCCTTCTGACTCCAGGGCCGGCTCTCTATTCACTGCGCCACCTAGCCGCCCCGTGATTCTTGGTTTTAATCCCAGCTCCTTTGCCCTCCAGAATATCATATTCCAAGCCTTTTGATCCCTCAGTGTAGAAGCTGCCAGATCCTGTGCTATCCTGATTGTGTTTCCACAATATTCAAACTGATTCTTCCTTGCTGTTTGTAATATTTTCTCCTTGATCTGGGAATTCTGTAACCTGGCTATACTATTCCTAGGAGTTTTCTTTTTGGGATCTTTTTAGGAGGTGATTGGTGCATTTTTCTTTTTCTTTTTTTTTTTAACAAATTCTTTATTAATTTCTGGTTTACATCATTCATTGCCGCCAGATTTTGAGTTACAATTTTTCCCCTACCCACCACCCCAGAATAGCAGTCCCACAAAATATCCCCTCATCTAATCTACTCTCTCCCACATCTTCTCCCATACTACCTTTGACTTTACCATTAGGGCGAGGAGAGTCTCTATGCCCCAATGCCTGAACATCTTATCTCCCAATTACATGTAAAATAGTATGAATAATAGTATTTATATATATTTGAAACATTTAATCTTAAAACCTCGAATTTCAGATCCATTCCCTTCCTCCCTAGTCACCCATTCCCTCTGGGAAGATAAGCAATTCAGTATGTGTTGTACATGTATAGCTATGCAAAACATTACCATAGTAGATATATTGTAAAAGGCTGCTTATAATTCCCTCCCACGATTCCCACCCCACACTTGGTTCATTCCTAACTTTGATCCTGTCTCTCTTCGATTGTGGGTACTTCCAGCCTCCCCTCCCCCCAGAATGCCCTTCCCTCCATCATCCCCCCATCTCATCCCCTTCCCCCTACTCTCCAGCAGGGTGAGATATCCCATTTAGTATGTATGTCATTCTCTCCCTGAGCCAGATTCAATGAGAATATGGTTTTGCCTTTTTGCCTTTTGTTCTTCCCCTCCCCTGTGGCCACTTCCTCTTGCTTCTTCTACATGAGATAGTTTACCCTACCCTGTCTCTCCCCATCTCCTCTTGCCACTTTCCTCTCTCACCTCATAACTTCATCCTTTAAGGATCATCCCTTCCCACAAAATTCAACCTGTGCCCACTATCCATGTATACCTGTAAACATACATACACACATTCACATATATATTCATATGCCCATATACCCTTCTTCCATTATTTTCATACTGAGAAAGGTTTCATCAGTTACAGTTATTGTTTTTCCGTGTAGGAATGTAAACAGTTCAACTTTGATAAGTTCCTTTTGATTTCTTTTCCCTGATTACCTTTTCAGGAATCTCTTGCTTCTTGTGTCTGGATGTCAAATTTTCTATTAAACTCTGGTTTTTTCCTTAAGAATGCTTGAAAGTCCTCTATTCCACTGAATGACCATATTTTCCCCTGAAACAAAATACTCACTTTTGCTGGGTAGGTGACCCTTGGCTTCAATCCCTGCTCTTTTGCCCTCTGGAATATCATATTCCATGCCCTTTGATCCCTCAGTGTAAAAGCTGCCAGGTCCTGTGCTATTCTGATTGTATTTCAACAATACTGAAATTGTTTCTTCCTGGCTTATAGTATTTTCTCCTTGATCTGGGAATTCTGGAACCTGGCTATAATATTCCTCAGAGTTTTCTTTTTGGGATCTTTTTCAGGAGGTGATCTGTGGATTCTTTCAATCCTTATTTTGCCCTCTGGGTCTATAACATCAGGGTAATTTTCCTTGAGAATTTCTTTAAGGGTGATTTCTAGGTTCTTTCTTTGATCCTGGCTTTCAGGTAGTCCAATAATTTTTAAATTATCTCTCCTGGATCTATTTTCCAGGTCAGTGGTTTTCCCCATGAGATATTTCACATTGCCTTCTATTCTTTCATTTGTTTGGATCTATTTAACAGCATCCTGATTTCTCATAAAGTCATTAGCTTCCATTTGGTCCAGTCTAACTCTGAAGGAATGAATCTCCTCAGCGAGCTTTTGAGATTCTTTTTCCATCTGGAAAATTTGGCTTTTTAAGCCATTCTTCTCCTCATTGCCCTTTTAGGCTTCCTTTGCCATTTGAGTTAGTCTATTTTTTAAGGGGTTATTTTCCTCAGTCCGGCTGTTGACTCTCATTTCATACTTTTCCTGCATCCTTCTCATTTCTCTTCCCAATTTTTTCCTCCACTTCTCCTATCTGCTTCTTAATGTCCCCTGTGGCCTGTAACCTGCTCATATTTTCCTTTGGGGCTTTTGGAGCAGGATTTCTGCACAGTTCCTGGTGTTCTGGGGTTCCTCCAGCTGGCTGCTGGCCCTGCCGCCCTGGGGCTAAAACCTCGGCTCACGTGGACCTGGGCTCGGCTCGGCTCCTGCGCTCTGCCAGCTCCCAGACCACTGCGCTGGTCCTTCCTGCAGGGTGCTGGGCTGTCCTCAGCGGGAGGTTAGCTTCTCTGTGTCGTTCTGTGGGTGCTGGGGCTCCAGAAGATTTTCAGAGTCCTTTTTTACATAGTTTGTGGAGAATCTGGGGGCAGAGAGGCTTGGACGAGCTGTTTCTCCTCCGCCATCTTGGCTCTGCCTTGGAGCAGGATTTCTGACCTCACAGTCCTCCTCCTGTTCCATGCTTCAGTCCTCTTTGCCCCCAAAATAGGAGTGTAATGTTGCATTTTTCTATTTACTTTGTTTCCTTTGCCTAGGCATGTTGCCACTTAATTACTTGACTTTTGGGTTTGTTGCCACAGTAGGGCTCTGCCGCCAGACAGGGGAGCTTCCATCCTGAACGTTGGGGTTTTCACAACTTCCGGAGTTGGGTGGCCTCTGTAAAGCCTACACACACTCTGGCAAGTTGGATACCCACCCCAGACCTCCCCCCAGATTGCAATCCAGATCCAACCAGGTTAAAGCAAGAGCGATTAATCTCCAAGACTGATTGCTGGATCTCCCTACAGTTCAGGGGCTAGGAGCTGATGCTGCCACTGAAGCTGCAAAATGCCGAGTGTCTCCTCAGTGGTTTCTAGCCCCCAGGGGAAGAAGCTGACTTGTTCCCCAAATACTGGTCCCAAAGTCCATAGGGCACTAACCTCTTACTTTGTCCTTGGTATCTGTGTGTTGATAATTCTGGAAATGCCACAGCTGCTGGTGTTCTAGATTCCCTCCAGCCACTTGCTGATCCTGCTGCCCTGGGCTAAAACCTCTGACTCACGAGTGCCTGGGCTCAGCTCCCAGAGCACCATGCTGGCTGCTCCCTGCCAAGCTGCTCGGCTGTCCTCAGCAGGAGGTTAGCTTCTCTGTGTCATTTTGTGGGTTCTGTAGCTCCAAAGTTTGTTTAGATTCTCCTTTTACATAAATTGGAAGTGATGGGACCCGGGGCTGTGAGGAAAAGCTGTTTCTACTCCCCCATCTTGACTCTGACCCTGGTATTCATAGTTTTATACCCTTTGTGCATAGCTCCAAATTACTCTCCAGAGTGATTAGATCAACTTACCACTCCAATTTCCCCACACCTTCTTCAACATTTATTGTTATCCTGTTTTGTTCACCAATCTGATAATCATGAGGTGGTACCTCGGAGTTGTTTTAATTTGCATTTCTCTAATCAATAGTGATTTAGAGCATTTTTTCAATATGATTGTAGACAGCTTTAATTTTGTCCTCTGAAAACTGCTGGTTCGTATCCTTAGACCATTTGTCAATTGGGGAATGACTTGTATTCTTATAAATTCAACTCAGTTCTCTATATATTTTTGAGATTATGCTTTTATCAGAAAGACGGGCAGCAAAAATTATTTCCCAGTTTTCCCCTTTCCTTCTAATCTTAGTTGCATCAGCTTTGTGCAAAAACCATTTTAATGTAGTGTAATCAAAATTATCCATTTTGCATTTTGTAATGTTTGCTGTGTCTTATTTGGTCATAAATCCTTCCCTTCTCCATAGATATGATAGATAAATTATTCCTTGCTCTCCTAATTTGCTTATGGTACCATCCTATATGTCTAAACCATATTGCATTTTGACCTTATCTTTGTAAGATGTTGGTCTATCCTCAGTTTCTGTCACACACTATTTTCCAGTTTTCCTACCAGTTTTCATCAAATAGTGAATTCTTATCCCAGATACTAGAGTCTTTGGGTTTATCAAACAATTGATTAATATAATCATTGACTACTGTGCCCTGTATACCTAACCTCTTCCAATGATCCACCATTCTGTTTCTTAGCCATGACCAAATAGTTTTGATGACTGCTATTTAAGAGCAAAGTTTTAGATCTGGTATGGCTAGAACACCTTCCTTTATATTTTTCATGAATCCCTTTGATATCCTTGATCTTTTGTTCTGCCAGATGAATTTTATTATTGTTTTTACTAGCTCTATAAATTTTTTTGGTAGTTTGATTGGTATGGCACTAAGTAAATTAATTCAGGTAGAAGTATCATTTTTGTTATGTTATCTAGGCTTGCCTTTGAGAAAGTTATATTTTTCCAAATATTTAGATCTTACTTTATTTGTGTAAAAAGTATTTTGTAGTTGTGTTTATATTTTTCCTGGGTTCTCTTGGCAGGCAGATCACAAATGCTTTATATTGTCTAAAATTATTTTAAATAGAATTTCTCCTTCTGTCTCTTATTGATGGGCTTTGTTAATTATATATAGAAATACTGATGATTAATGTGGGTTTACTTTATATCCTGCAACTTTGCTAAAGTTGTTAATTACTTGAAGTAGTTTTTAAATTTTTTATTAAATTAATTTATTTTTAGTTTTCAACATTTACTTAATAAGACTTTGAGTTCCAATTTTTTTTCTCCTTCCCTCCTTCCCCTCCCTCGTCCCTAAGACAGCTTGCAAACTGATATAGGCTCTCTATGTGGTACATTTTAAAGAATAATTAGAAATAATGGGAAGAACCACAAGAAAGAAGAAACAAAACAAAACAACAACAACAACAAAAAAACCCCAGAGAGCAAATAGTATGCTTCAATCTGTATTCAAACTCTATAGTTCTTTCTCTGGATGTGGATAGCATTTTTCATCACGATCTCTTTGGAGTTGTCTTAGGTCCTTGCATCGCTGAGAAGAGCTAAGTCTATCAAAATTAGTCATCACATAATGTGACTGTTACTATGTACAATGTTCTCCTGGTTCTGCTTATTTCATTCAGCATCTATTCATATAAATCTTTCCAGGGTTTTCTGCAGGCTGCCTACTCGTCATTTCTTATAGCACAATAGTATTCTATTACATTCACATGCCACAACTTGTTCAATCATTCCTCAATTGATAGATATCCCCTCAATTTCCAATTCTTAGCCACCAGAAAATAGCAACTATTTTTGCATGCAGGTCCTTTCCCCATTTTTATGATCTCTTTGGGTTATAGACCTAGAAGTGGCATTGCTGCATTAAGGGGTATGCACAGTTTATTGACCCTTTAGGCATAGTTCCAAATTACTCTCCAGAAGGGTTGCATCAGTTCACAAATCTACCAACAATGCAATAGTGTTCCAATTTTCCAATATTTCCTCCAACATTTACCATTTTTCTGTTTTGTCATGTTAGCCTGCTAGGTGTGAGGTGGTACTCCAGAGCTGTTTTAGCTTGCATTTCTTTAATCAAAAGTTATTTAGATCATTTTTTCATATGACTATAGATAGCTTAATTTTTTTCCTCTGAAAAATGCTGGTTAATATTCTTTGACCATTTATCAATTGGCAAATGATTTGTATTCTTATAAATTCAACTCAATTCTTGATATATTTTAGAAATGAGCCTTTTATCAGATAAAATGTCTGTAGAAATTATTTCCCAGATTTCTGCTTCCCTTCTAATCTTTTTTTTTTTTTTTTGCTTTGTTTGGAGGGCAATTGGGGTTAAGCATCTTTCCCAAAGTCACGTGGCTAGGTTTTTATTGTGTGTGTGTTAAGTGTCTGAGGCTGGATCCAAACTCAGGTCCTCCTGACTCTGGGGCTGGCACTCTACTCACTATGCCACCCTTTCCTTCCAATCTTGGTTGCACTGGCTTTGTTTCTGCAAAAAACTTTTAAATTTAATGTAATCAAAATTATCTATTTTGCATTTCATAATGTTCTCTATCTTTTGTTTGATCATAAATTTTTCCCTTCTCCATAGATCTGACAGGAAGATTATTCCTTGCTTTCTTAATTTGCTTGTAGATACAGCCTCTGTATCTAAATTTTGTATACATTTTAACTTTATCTTGGTATACAGTATAAGATATTGGTCCATGCCTAGTTTCTACCATATAATTTTCCAGTTTTCCCAACAGTTCTTGTTAAATAGTGAGTTCTTATGCTAGATGCTGTAGTCTTTAGGCTTATCAAAAAGGAGATTATTATAGTCATTGATTATTGTCAATGTGAAACTAATTGTCTTGTGTAACTAATCTATTCTGCTGGTGCACCACTCTTAGCCAGTACTAAGTAGTTTTGATGATTGCTGCTTTATAAAACAATCTAAGATCTGGTATGGCAAAGCCACCTTCCCTTGGATTTCTTTTCTTTAATCCCCTCAATATTCAGGAACTTTTGTTCTTCCAGATGAATTTTATTGTTTTTTCCTAGCTCTATAAAACATTTTTTGGTAGTTTGATTGGTATGACACTGAATAAGTAAATTAGTTTAGTAAGAATTGTCATTTTTATCATATTAGTTCAGCCTATCCATGAGCATTAGTATTTTTCCAAGTGTTTAGATCTCACTTTATTTGTGTGAAAATGTTTTGTAATTGTGTTCAATCCTAGGTCCTGGGTTTGTTTTGGCAGGTAGACTCCCAAATATTTTATAATGCTAATAGTATGTTTAGATGAAATTTCTTTTTCTATCTCTTGCTATTGGGATTTGTTAGTAATATGTAGAAGTTTATATGGGTTCATTTCATATCCTGCAACTTTGTTAAAGTTGTTCATTATTTTACATAGTTTTTCACTTGATTCTTTTGGATTCTCTAAGTATACCATCATATCATCTGCAAAGAGTAATAATTATTTTCCCTCAAAACCTATTCTAATTCCTTCAATTTCTTTTTCTTCTGTTATTGTTAATGCTAGCATTTCTAGTACAGTATTAAATAATAGAGGTGATAATGGACATCTTTGTATCTCCCTTAATCTTACTGAGAAATCTTTCAGCTTATCCCCTTCACATATAATGCTTGCTGATGGTTTTAGAGAGATGCTACTTATCATTTGAAGGGAAACCACTTATTAATATGCTCTCTATTTTTTATGGGAATGGGTGTTGTATTTTGTCAAATGCTTTTTATGCATCTATGAAGATAATCATATGATTTCTGTTAGTTTTGTTGCTTACATTTTTCCCAATATTGAATCATCCCTTCATTGCTTGTATAAATCCAAACTGTTCGTAATGTATTATCCTTGTGATAAGTTGCTATAATCTCTTTGCTAATATTTTATTTAAAATGTTTGCATCTATATGCATTAGGGAAATTGGTCTATAATTTTCCTTCTCTGTTTTGGCTCTTTCTGGTTTAAGTCTCAGTACCATATTTGCATCATAACAGAATTTGGTGGGACTCCTTCTTTGCCTATTTTCCCAAATGGTTTATATAAGTATTGAAATTAGTTCTTTAAATGTTTGGTATAATTCATTTGTAAATCTATCTTGCCCTGGAGATTTTTTTCTTAAGTAATTCATTGATGACTTGTTCAATTTCTTTTTCTGAAATGGGGTTTAGTATTTTATTTCCAATCCTTTATTACCCCTTAATTTTTTTTACATCATCACATCAAAATCAACTTATATGCATATCTTCTGTCTATGTATATACTTTCTAACTGCCCTACTAAACACACAGTTCTCAAAAGTTACTAGTATCATCTTCCCATGGTGGGGTGTTGTAGCAGCAAGCACCCCAGCATCCCCAGAGTGGCTGCCAACACAGGTTCTTAGATCTGCTTTTCAAAAGGAAAGCAACTCAGAATAGGTTAACAAGCTTACTTTAATCAAACATATATTACCAGTTCAGAGGAAAAAGGTCAGCACCCCAAACTTCAGAGTGTACAGACAGATCAAACAGACAGGTTTCCAAACTGTCCAACCATTATCAATACCAAAATCACAGTTACTAGAGAGAGAAGCATCAACATCTGGGTTTTCAAAGCCAGGGGGCTCTCAATGGCTTCCCAGAGTCTCATCTGGTCAAATCACACAACACTTCTCAAAGTGAGCCCCAAAGCAAAGCCTCACATCATGAATTATATAGCCTTCTCCTGGCTCAGAGAATGTAACCACCCTCTTGACCCACTGCCCAATCACAAAGCATCAAGGTGTGGTCATTCCTGAAAACCAAGCCTCCTACCACAGGCTCCATGTGACCACATTCAGCCTATTAGGGGGCAGAGTGTATTTTCAAATTAAAGAAGGTTCTCAGAGTCACTTAAGCCAATCAAAGGGCCTAGGGGCAGGGAAGATCTTCAAATCTGCATTTCCATTAGAGATGTAAACAGCTTAATTTTGTTAAGTGATGTGGTTTCCCGCCCTTCTTTCCTCTTTACCTTTTTATGCTTCTCTTGAGTCCTGTATATGAAGATCAAGTGTTCTCTTCATCTCTGGTATTTTCATCAGAAAGGATTAAAAGTCCTCTCTTTCGTTGAATGTTCATCTTTTCCCCAGCATAGAGTCCATGGTGGCTGGTAGGCAGGTACTGACAGGCCAGGGCCAGGGCAGTCAATCCTTCCTCTCTGGAGGGTCATTGCCCCAGAAGGGACTCCCTCTCCTTCCCTATAAGCAGCCGTGGTCCCTAGCACTAAGTGATGAAGAGAGCCCCAGAACAGGGGATGGAACCCAATCCTCAAGTCACTCCCTGAAGGCCAAATGAAGAACTATATACCACTCAACATGAAACCACTGTTGGCAGAAATAGGTGACCAGTGTGGGGAGAGTTTGGAGCTCCCTGAGGACTGGGGCCTCTACTCCCTGCCACCTTTAAGAAAGAAGAAAATATATGACCCAGGGAAAGGTGGGGAGGGGTCAGGGCCAGGGGTAGGGAAGGTCCACCTCATCTCTACACAACATTGTAAACATACACAGTATATGCTACATGTGTTTGTCTGGCCTGTGTGCAGGTCCATCTATGTTTCTGCCCAGACCCAGCACTCCTCCCTGTCTAGCTGCAGACACACAGGGGAAGGAAGGGGGACAGAGATGGCCAGGGCAAGGTGGGTCAGGTACAGGAAGAGAGCTGGATTGCTTCACACCCTCCACTGTGGCTCCAGAGTCCTGTGTACATGACTGTGTACACATGTGTGTCTGACTCTGTGGGTGGTGAGTGTGCAGGACTGGTGGCAGGCTCATGCCTGGTCCTGGTGTCTGGGTTCATGATTAGGTGTGCCACAGGGTTCCAAGGGTTGTGATGGCATTACACTGGGGTACAGCTTCTTGACTCCCAGAGTCCATAGCCAACACTCTTCACAGTGCATGTGCCAAGACGGGATAGATGTCAGAAGCATTGTGTAAGATTTCGTGCTGATGAGAGATTTGTATTGATCCCTACAGGACAACTACCCTCCAGTTCCTGAACATGGGCCTTCAGGTCCTCAAATGTGGTCCTGAGCTGAAGTCCACAGCCGTGTCCTCTATGATCTTTTCAATGTTACTGTTTCTACATGTCTTCTGCATGGTTACCTCCTGTTTGCTGCTCTCATCATTACTCATGGAGGGTATTTCATCACTGGTCCACTTAGAGAACTCTAGAGTTAAATGAGTACTGGGTGTGCAGCCATGTAGCACAGGTTCCTGGGGGGCCTCTCTCTCTCTCTCTCTCTCTCTCTCTCTCTCTCTCTTTCTTTCTTTGGCTTCACCTGGATCCTCAACAGTACATGGGATAATGCCAGCCTCAGTGTACCAGGGTTTCCCATACCCCAGGATGTCAACACCATCTATATTCAGGGTGACATCACTGTCTGGATTCTCTTTGTCACTACACATGATAAAGCTGGAGCCTCAGAAGCCACCCTCCAGGACGCCTGTATCCTCTTCTGCCCACACCTTTCATACTCTACAAAATGAGTGTTGTTCTCAGTCTCAGTGTTCACAGAGTCATCCTTGGCCATGCAGGAGCCTTCCCTTTAGCCTTCATCTTGCACTTGACAATTCATCTTCCCAATCCAAGCATTCATCTGGGTCTGCTGGTTGACTCTTACTCTCAGGAAGGTCTACTTCATCCCTCCTGCCACCATCCACACCACCCACCCCACTGTACCTGTGACTCCAGGTCCTCAACAATTGTCTATGTTGAGCTATTTGGGTGTCCTGGTGGTAGTGCTTGCCTGCTCCATCACCTTGGGGCTCAGGATCTCCCCCTGGTATGCTGAGGTAGGACTTGCCACTAGCTTGCTGGGATTCCTCCCATTCTGTACTATTTCCCCTCTCCCAGAGGAAAAGGGGTCTTTCCCATTAATCTCTCAAGTTTCCTGGGGCATGACTGCTGCACCCCATCTTTCTGATGGCTCACCTATTACAGGGTTTTGCCTGGGGTGATATTTTCTGGGTTTTTAGAAGTCAATAAAGGAGAGTGAGAGGTACATGGCACCTACATAAAATCCTCAGCCCTGACCCATGTTGATCCCCTAAAGAAAGTTTTTAAAAGTTAAATAAGAGAGGTTGAGGAAAAATTGGGAAAATAAATGAGAGGTATGCACAAGATAGTCAATAGCTTAGAAAAGAAAAGACAAAAATTGGCTGTAGAAAACAAGTCCTTAAAAATACAATTAGTCAAGTGGGAAAAATACATCGAAGGAAAAAAAGACATTAAAAATACAATTAGCCAAATGGAAAATAAGTACATTGATCAAAACAATTCCTTAAAAATAGAATTGGTCAAATGGAAAAGGAGGCAAAAAACTCACTGAAGAGAATTCTTTAAAAAGTAAAATATGCCAAATGGGAAAGGAGGTACAAAAATCCAATAGAAGAAAGCAATTTGTTAAAATTAGAATTGGGCAAGTGGAAGATAAGGACTTTATGAAATATCAAGAATCAGTCAAACAGAAATAAAAGTAGAAAAAAAGAAGAAAATATAAAATATCTCTTGGGAAAAAAACTGACCTAGAATATAGATCCAGGAGAGACAACTTAAAAATTATTAGTCCATTTAATAACCACGATGAGGAAAAGAACAGGGACAGCATTTTTCAGGAAATCATCAAGGAAAACTGCCCTGAAGTCCTACAACCAGAAGGAAAAATAATCATTTAGAGAATCCCCAAATCACCTCATGGAAGAGATCCCAAATTGAAAATGCCAAGGAATACTTTGGTCAAAATCCAAAATTGCCAGGTCAAAGAGAAAATATTGCAAGAAGTCAGAAAGAATTACAGTTTAAATGTTAACTATTTAATTTAACAATTAACAATTTAATAACATTAAATATTAGCTATCTAAATATCAGGTAACCACAGGCAGGATGGAATATGCGATTTCATAAGGCAAAGGAGCTTGGTTTACAACCAAAAATCAACAACCCAGCAAAATTGAGCATAATATTTAGGGGGAGGGAATGGATAGTCAATGAAATAGGGGACTTCCAAACCTTCCTGATGAAAAGACCAAAGCTCAACAGAAAATTTGATCTTCAAATACAAGACTCAAGAGAGGCATAAAAAGTTAAAGAGGAAAAAAAAACCCAACAATATATTAATAATAAGGGCAAATGGTTTACATCCCTACAAGGGAAGATGACATGCAACTTTTGAGGAAAGTATTGTTACTACAACATTTAAAAGGAATACACATAGACAGAGGGCATGGGCATAAGTTGACTTTGATGTGACAATAAAAAAATCTAATTAAGTGGTGAAAAGGTATTGTAATGGGAGAAGAAGAAAGGAGAAGAAAGACATGGGTAAATTATATCCCATGAAAATGCACTATCACAGTAGAGGGAAAGAAAGGAGGAAGATGAGCTTTGTCTGAAACTTACTCTCATCAGATTTTACTCAAAGAGGGAATAACATACTCATTTAGGTATAGAAATCTTACTTACCCTACAGGAAGTAAGAGGGTAAAGGGGAAGAAAAGAGAGAATTAATAGAAGGGACGGCAGACTGAGTGAGGCTATAGTCAAAAGCAAAACTCTAGTGAGGAAGAAAAGGGAGAAAGGAGAGAGAGAAGCCCAAACGGGGTGGGGGGAATAGGATGGAGAGAAAGATACAAATAGTAATAATATCTTTGAATAGAAATGGAATAAACTCTCCCATAAAACAGAAGTGCATAGAAGAGTGGATTAAGAACCATAATCCTACAATATGTTGTTTACAAGAAACAGGAGGATACACACAGGGTAAAGGTAAAAGGCTGGAGCAGAATATATTATGCTTCAGCTGAAGTAAAACAAAAAGTAGGGGTAGCAATCCTGATCTAAGACAAAACAAAAGCAAAAAGCTGGTCTAATTAAAAGAGATAAGGATGGAAACTATATCCTTCTAAGACATAGCATAGACAATGAAGTAATATCATTACTAAACATACATGTACAAAGTGATATAACATGCAAATTCTTAGAGGAGAGGTTAAGGGAGTTACAGGAAGTAATAGACAGAAAAACTATACTAGTGGAGGACTTCAACCTCCCCTTTTCAGAATAAGATAAATCTAACCACAAAATAAGAAAGAAGTTAAGGAGATGAATAGAATCACAGAAAAGATGGATGTGGTTTGCCTCTGGAGAAAATTGAATGGGGAGAGAAAAGAATATATCTTTTTTCTCTGTGATTCATGGCACCTACACAAAAATTGACCACAAATTAGGGTATAAAAACCTTACAATCCAATGCAGAAAGACAAATATTAAGTTCAAGCTTTTCATTCAATAAAAATTATGTGTAATAAGGGAACATGGAAAGAAAGACTAAAATTAATTGGAAGCAAAATAATTTAATCCTAAAGAAAGAGTGTGTTAAACAACAAATCATAGAAACAATCAATAAGTTCATCCAAGAGAATGACAATAATGAGATAACATGCCAAAACTTATGAGATAGAACCAAATCAGTCCTTAGGGGGAAATTTTATATCTCTAAATGCTTACATGAAAAAATAGAAAAGAGGAGATCAATGAATTGGGCAAAAAACTAAAAAAAAAACTAGAAAAAGAACGAATTAAAAATGTCAATTTAAATACCAAGTTAGCAGTTCTAGAAATCAAAGGAGAGATTAATAGAATTGAAAATTAGAAAAATATTAATATAATAAATAAAACTAAGAGCTAGTTTTGTGGGGGGAGGGAGAGCCAGCAAAATAGACAAACCTTTGGTAAATTTGATTTAAAAAAAGAAAAAAAAGAAAGCCAAATTAGCAGTATCAAAAATGAAATGTATGAATTCACCACCAATGAAGAGAAAATCAAAGCAATAATTAGGAGCTCTTTTCCCAACTGTATGCCAATAAATCTAACAATCTACATGAAATAAATGAACGTTTACAAAAATACAAATTGCCCAGAATAATAGGAGAGGAAATAAAATACTTAACCCAATTTCAGAAAAAATATATTGAACAAGCCATCAATGAACCCCTTAAAAAAAACTCCAGGGCCAAATGGATTTACAGGTGAATTCTATCAAACATTTAAAGAACTAATTCCAATATTATATAAACTATGTGGGAAAATAGGCAAAGGAGGAGTTTTACCAAATTCTTTTTATGATACAAATATGGTACTGATACCAAACCAGGAAGAGCTAAAACAGAAAAGGAAAATTACAGACCAATTTCTCTAAATGAATATGGATGTAAAATTTTTAAATAAAATGTTAGCAAAGAGATTACAGCAAGTTATCACGTGGATAATACACTAGGACCAGGTTATATTTATACCAGGAATGCAAGAATGGTTCAATATAAAGGAAACTATCAGCATAATTGTCCATAATAACAAAAAAATCTAGCAGAAATCATATGATTATCTCAACAGATGCAGAAAAAGCTTTTGACAAAATACAACACTCATTCCCATTAAAAGAAAAAAAAACCTAGAGAGCATAGGAGTAAGTGAAGTCTCCCTTAAAATGATAAGTAGCATCTATCTAAAATCATCAGCAATCATTTTATGTAATGGGTATAGGTCAGAAGCATTTCCAATAAGATCAAGGATGAAACAACATTTCCCATCGTCACCATTGTTATTCAATATTGTATTAAATGTTAGTTTTATTAATAAAAGAAAAAGAAATTGAAGAAATTAACTTAGGCAATGAAGAAACAAAGCTATTACTCTTCGCAGATGATATGATGGTATACTTAGAGAATCCTAGAGGATGAAGTAAAAAATTACTTGAAATAATAAACAACTTTAGCAAAGTTGCAGGATATAAAGTATATCCACATAAATCATTGGCATTTCTATACATTACTATTAAATTCCAACAGCAAGAGATAGAAAGAGAAATTTCATTTAATGTTCCTGTAGACATTACAAAACGTTGGGGAGTGAACCTGCCAGAACAAACCCAAGTGCAAAACACTTTTCACAAAAATAAAGTCAGATCTAAATAATTGGAAAAATATCAGTTGTTCATGGGTAGACTGAAGTAATATAATAAAAACAATTCTACTTAAATTAATTTACTTATTCAGTGCCATATTAATCAAACTACCAAAAATTATTTTATAGAGCTAAAAAAACCAATAACAAAATTCATCTGGAAGAATGAAAGGTCCCAAAGTTTAAGGGAATTAATGAAAAGAAATGCAAGGGAAGATGGCCTAGCTCTTCCAGATCTTAAGTTGCATTATAAAGCAGCAATCATTAACATTACTTGGTACTGGCTAAGAAATAGTGTGATGATCTGGAATAGGTCAGTTATGCAAGACACAACACTAAGTTACTATAGTAATCTACTATTTGAAAAATACAAGCATTCCAGCTTCTAGGATAACTGGCAAAATTTATTCAACTATTTTACAAAAACTATTTAACTATCAAAAACTGCTAGGGGCGGCTAGGTGGCGCAGTGAATAGAGCGCCGGCCCTGGAATCAGAAGGACCTGAGTTCGGAGCCAGCCTCCGACACTTAATCCGCACAAACAAAAACCTAGCCGTGTAACCTTGGGCAAGTTACTTAACCCCAATTGCCCTAAAGGGGCGGCTAGGTGGCGCAGTGAGTAAGAGTGCCGGCCTCGGAGTTGGGATGACCCGAGATCAGTTCCGGCCTCAGAAAATGAGCACCCACGCATAAATAATGACTAGCCGTGTAACCTTGAGCAAGTTACTTAACCCCAATTGCTTTAAAAAAAAAAACTGCTGAGAAATTGAAAAATAGTATGGCAGAAACTAGGTATAGATCAACATCTTACACTCTATACCAAAATAAAGCAAAAATGGGTACAAGATTTAGTCATAAAGACTGATACTATAAGCAAAGTAGGAGAGCAAGGAATAGTTTACCTCTCATACCTATGGAGCAGGGAAGAATTTATGACGAAAGAAGAGATACAGAACATTATAAAGTGCAAAGTGGAGAATTTTGATTGTATTAAATTTAAAAGATTTTTGCACAAACAAAGCTTATGCACCAAAATTAGAAGGGAAGCAGAAAGCTGGGAAATAATTTTTATAGCCAATGTCTCTGACTTCTAAAGTATAGAGAGAAGTGAGCCAAACTTACAAGAATACAACTCATTCCCCAGTGGACAAATGGTCAAAGGATATGAACTGGCAGTTTTCAGAGAAAGAAATTAAAGCTGTCTATAGTTATATGAAAAATTGCTCCAAATCACTATTGATTAGAGAAATGCAGATCAAAATGACTCTGAGGTACCACCTCACACCTATCAGTTTGGTTAACATGACAAAACAGGAAAGTGATAAATTCTGGAGAAGGTGTTGGGGAATTGGAACATTATTGCCTTGTTGATGGAATTGTGAACTCATTTAAGCATTCTGGAGAGCAATTTGGAACTCTGCCCAAAGGGCTATAAAACTCTACATACTCTTTGACCCAGAATGCCACATCTAGATCTGTAACCCACAGAGATCATAAAAATTAGAAATGGACCCACATGTACAAAAATATGTATAGTAGCTTTTTTGTGGTGGCCAAGAATTGGAAATTGAGGAGTTATCCATAAATTGGGGAATGGTTGAAAAGTTGTGGTATATGAATGTAATGGAATACTATTGTGCTACAAGAAATGATGAGCAGGCAGACTTCAGAAAAACCTGGAGACATAACCAGAACCAGGCAGAACCAGGAGAGCACTGTACACAGTAACAGCCACATTATGCGATAAATAACTTTGATATACTTAGCTCTTCTCAGCAATGCAAGGATTTAAGACTCCAAAAGGCTCATGATGGAATATGCTATCCACATCCAGAGAAAGAACTTTGGGGTCTGAATGGAGATGGAAGCAGACTATTTGCTCTCATTTTCTTTCATTGTTTTGTTTTTTTTTTCTTTTTCATGGTTCCTTCCATTAGTTATAATTCTTTTTTACATAATGACCAATGTGAAAATATATTTATTATGAATATATATGTAGAGCCTATGTCAGATTGCACACCCTCTTGGGGAGGGGTAAGGTGAAGGAGGGGTATAAAATTTGGAACTCAAACTCTTACGGAAGTGAATGTGGAAAACTAACCATAAATAAATTATATTTTTAAAAAACATTAAAAAGGAAAAAAAACCATCCTTTTTGAGCTTTTTTCAGGAAGATGTTTTGGGTTTGAAATGAATTCATATTGCCCTTTGAGGTTTTGCATGTAGGCATTATGACATTGTTGTCCTTTTCTGAGTTTGCATTTTGGTCTTCCCTGTCACCATAGTAACTCTCTGTGGGAAGGTTCTCTTTTGCTTCTCATTCGTTATTTGCCTATTTCATGACTTTTAAAAATCGAACTCTACTCATGGGGAGCAAGGACTAAGCTTCTTGTACTGGGGGTGAAAGGACCTGTTCACTGGTCTAGTGCACTGGGGCTTCAGGTGCTGGTGGCTTGCTCATTATCCTGGGGTGGCCCAACCTAGTCAAGTCTATGGTTGCTGGTTTCTGATGCTGGCAATTTGCCTTCTGTGCTGGAGCTGGAGGCTTCACAGCTTGCTTGCTGTGATACTGGCTTGCTGATCCAGGCCTGAGGGCTCTTAGCTGCTATCTGTGCTGTGGCTAAGAGCCTCCCACTGGCTTGCACCAACGCCACCTCTGCTGGCCTGCACTTCCCTTTTATTCAAGTGAGATAGACCTTTCCTGAAGTCCTTCTAAGTTATCATAAACTGGAAAATTGTTTCCTTCATCTTTTTTGGAAGTTCTATTGCTCCAGAATCAATTTAAATGCTTGACAGTGTTATCTCTAAGGAAAACTGGGGAGAGCTCAGGCAGCTTCCTAATTTCTCATTGCCATCTCAGCTCTGTCCCCTCTGGCCTGCCTTGTTTTGTCACCACCATCACCATTTAATATACTTAAAGTTATACAAAACAGAGGTTCAGAGTATATTATTTATATATATTCTTTTTAAAGTTTTATGCATATATAAATTTATATAATTGTATATACATTATTTGTATATCCTTTTAAAAATTCTGTACAACATATTCGTGGTTGGTCAAAATAATGAAGTTAATAATAAAAATCAAAGGCCTTTTTGTTTTGTTATTTTAAAGTGTCTTGCTTTTTTTTTAAGAGAAATGTCATTGACACTCTTTGCTTGCAGAGGGAGATATTGTCTTGGCCACATGGGTTCCTTATATGTGTGCCTCACTATCGTCGTACTTTAAGTTCATGTGTATTCTTTTCTCCTTTTATCTTTGTGGGAGAGTGAGCCCCAGGTTTTTAGGGAAAGTAATTTGTAATGACTGAACTCCCATTAGCTTAATTTTCATGTCTATGGAGATGATTTCTGGCTCTATATTTGCTTCCCTAATCCTTATCCTTACCTCCAGTCTCACATCAAATGCCTCTTATATATTTCAAATTTTATTTCTTATAGACAACATATCCAAAAGAAAATTCATCCCTCACCACAGACACATACCCTTCTCTCTTCCAAACTCTCCTATTACTGTCAAGAGCACAATTATCTTCCTGTTCAAACATGATCACAAGCTCAGTGTCATCCTTGACTCTTCACACAAACACACACTCAGGACACAAGTCCAATATGTGGTGCAGTTTTGTTATTTCTACCTCCACAGCATCTCTCAAAAATGCCCCCTTCTCTCCATTAACATAGCTACCACCTTGGTACAGGCTCTTTTTACCCCTCTGCTCAACTACTGGCATAGTCTTCTGATTGATATCATTGCCTCAAGTCTCTCCCTGCTCTAAACCAACTTCTACTCAGCTGAGTAGAAATTATTATTTTTTTTGATAAAAAGTAGGTCTGATTGTCACTTCCCTACTCAGTAAACTAAAGTGATTTACTTCTACCTCCACAAATATAAAATTTATTGTTTGGCATTTAAAACCATCTACAATATTTCCCTCTTTTCTTTTTCCAGTCTTCTTACATTTTACTACACTTTACACATTCTGGGTCTATGCTGGCATATATGCTGTTCCTCCACATAATGCTATATCTCCTAACTCCATGTCTTTTCACTGATAGTTCCCCATACCTGCTCTCATTCCTCACCTGATCCTTTTGGCTTCCTTCAAAACTCAACTCAGATTCTTACTACTTCAGGAGACATTTCCTTGTCCTCTCATGTTGCTAATGACCTCTCTGAAGTTGTCTTCCAATTATGCCTTACAAATCTTGAATGTAAATTTATTTGAATATTTCCTGTCCCATTAGAATGTGAGTTCCTTGAGAAGACCCATGTTTTTTACCTTTATTTGTATTTATTTCAGTGTTTGGTGTACAATAAGCATTTAATAAATATTTGTCTGATGACTAAATACTATTCTTGTGATTTTATTGGAGTAAATGCCTTTTCTAAAAGCTAATTGAGTCTAGTGGCTGTTTGCTAAGGAGAAGCACACTACTGGAGGTTTGTGAGCTACATTATTAAAAATAATCACTCTTAAAACTCCTAAAACCTTAAATATTCTTAAAATCCTAGGTGTTCTTCCTCTAGGGTCATAATTTATCAGCATACATTGGTTGTTTGTTGATTGGGTGAATAAACATTATTTATAGTATTTTATAACCTCTTTTCATGTAATTATTGATAGTTTGAATTTCTTCTTTTGGGAGTTCCTTGTTTATATTATTTGGACATAAGTTCAGAAAGTCGAATCTTCAAATTAGTTGGGAAATTGAGCCATAGCAATCCTCTAGGGCTAGTGTTGCCACAAGCCCAGTATAAATTTCCTGAAGAGAAAGGAGTAATCTTCAAGACTTTCTATTTGCTCCACTCTCTTGCTGTTCTGGACTTGAGTTTAGCAGCACTAGTGCTATGTAAGAACTGAGTTATGAGCCTAATTCTCTATCCTTTATACCCACCTCCCCACATCCACTTTGAGACCAATGTGGGGTTATAACACTGAAGTTTCTGAGAAAATGTTTTAAATGTGTTCCTGTTATGTGTGTGAAATTTGTTTTCTTAAGAGGCAATGTTAAATGATTAAAGTAACTGGGGTGTTAGTCAACAACCCCTTGAGACAGGGGTAACATAGGCAGTAGGGGCTCAAAGCAATGCTAGGAAGAAGAAACACCACAGTCTCTCAGGGAGAATGGGATGATGTAGTAGGCTTACTTCTAAAGAGAACTAAAAGTGAAGGCCAGAAGACACATATTATAGTAGTATTTTTACACTTGAAGATTTGCTGCTGGTAAGGAGAGGGGAAGAGAGAGGAACAGAGCCAAAGAAGATCTCACTTTATGTGCTACCATTTGGGAAAGAAGCCTATGTCATCTAATGGGTTGCTATTTTAATTATTCATACTGATGCAGTGCTAAACTCTATTGTTTCTAGTTACTGTAAGACAAGTGCACTGTAAATTCATTATCCCTTGGAAAAGCTCTAGTACTTTGCATTTGGCTGAAGTACTGAGCTGAAAGGATCAACATTTGGTCCAGTCAAGGATTCTGATTTCTAATCTCCCTCATGCTGAAGTTTCTAAGCATCTAGACATTTGACCATGAAGAAACAAAACATTGGAGTAATTGATTTTCTTTACCCCACTTTACCTTCAATGTTTGACATGAGGTTAACACAAAAATAAGAATTTCTAGGGGTGGCTAGGTGATGCAGTAAATTGAGCATCAGCCCTGAAATCAGGTGTACAAGAATTCAAATCTGGCCTCAGAAACTTAGCACTCGTTATCCAGGTGACTTTGGGAAAGTCACTTAACCCCAATTGCCCTGCCCTCCAACCTCCAAAAAAATCAAATAAAAAAAATTCTAAATATGTTGTTGCCACAGTAATGTGTGTGCTATAAATGCAATACCTCAAAGATGTTGGTATTTTCTTTGTTTTATGTATTTCAGCAAGACCCAACATTAATATAGTTTCTTTGTGGTTTAATTTCTTTTATTTCTTTTATTTAATGGGTGTATAAACGTGTCTAAAAGACTAAAAACAAATTTCTTTCAGTCAGCTCCTTTTTAACACATGCAAAGGCAAAATTGAGCCATTCTAAGGTAAGCTACACTGTGGGGAGGCTTAACTCATCTTTATAACACAAATGATTAGACTTTGGAGGTGCTGAGATCTTCTGGGCTTTGAAGAGAAAAATTTCAGAACAAGCTGATCATCTGGATTTTTAATTCTTAATGAATGCAATATTATGAACCAAAGTACTGTCTTCCTTTATAGACTGCCATGGACCAGACTTGAATAAAATGATCACAAACATGATAAGTTGCTTCTTCTATGCCTCTATCTGGGGTAAGTGTTACTACAGCTCCCTAGAGCTACTGAAATTGTACCTTCAACCAGTGCTAGACATTCAAGACTGTTTTCTGGAAGTAAAAAAAGTCACTGAAGTCATCTGCAGAGTATTCCATGAGCATCATAAACTTAACAGAATTGAAAAAAATGCAATTTGCCATTTATTGCATGTCTTTGTTTCTAATGCTTCGTTTGGTTCAAACATTAAAAATGCTCATATCCATATCCATATCCATATCCATATCCATATCCATATCCATATCCATAGCCATAGCCATAGCCATAGCCATAGTCATAGCCATAGTTCTCCATTCTTAAATCATTGGCAAAGGTTGGAAATTCTAAAATGAATTATTAATTTTATTTGATTTTTAATACCTAAAATATGTTTCTAAGTGTAAGCTTGGGTAGCTCTCTTAAATGAAGAATTCCATGACTAGAATGGCTTACTATGGTCTATGGAAGACAGAGGGATTGTATGTAGTTTAAGATTTGAGTGAGTAGAAGTGTGTTATCAGTATTTAACTTTTCCCTTTAAATGAATTCATGTATAAGTCAAAGTAGCTCCCTCCCTCCTCTGTTGAAGAAGAAAGATTGATTCTAGTTTATTACTATTCTTTCACTTCTTTACATTTACATGTTCTTTATATTTATAACTTCTGTTTACTTTTTAATTTGGTGGCTATATCAAGTGGTCAATTGTAAATTCTCTGATTTGAGTGCTTCATTATTGGTGAACTGGGAGTTACAAAACAGTAACAAACACAGGTGGTCACATTACATAGTTGGAAGTTAAGTGAGCAAAGGCCTTCTCTGTATAAATTGTAGGGTCAGAAGAATTTTCTTCCCCTCTGGTTCAGGAGCTAACTGAAAGAAAATTTCAGTGATTCTGACATTTAATAATTTTCCTGAAAGGCAGGCAAAGCAACATGAACCTAGTCATGAGCTGGGCACAAACAAGTTAAAAGTCTTATTAAGGGTAATGGGGGATTGGGAAGCAGAAACACAGTTCCCTTAGAAGCAGGTGGTTGCAGCTATTTAGCTCCTATTGTTCTGTCCTGGCAGAATCACTGCCACCCTCAAACTCTGAGTAGGGGGCAAAGTGAAATCACACCTATTGGAAGGCTGAAGGGAGAGGGTGAGAAAGAGTGGCTCTGTTCACACAAAGGTGGGGGCCAGCTAAGAAGGGGGTGTTGTTGTTGAGTTGTTCTCAGGCATGTCTGACTTTTTGTGATCCCCTTTGGCAGCAAAGATACTGGAGTGGTTTGCCATTTCCTTCTCCAGCTCATTTTACTGATGAGGAAACTGAGGTAAACAGGGTTAAGCGATTTGCCAAGGATTACACAGCTAGTAAATGCCTAAGACAGCACTTGAACTCAGCTCTTCCTCACTCCAAGCCTGGCACTCTATCCACTGGACCACCTAGTTGCTCTAAGAAGTAGTAACTACCTAGTTGTTTTTTCCTTTTGAACTAAACACCTTTTACACAAGCATTTCAAATATTATGAGTCTTGTTATTCAAATACTAAAATGAAAACCCTAAACCATTTATCAGTGTCTGTCAAAGAGCTTTGATTTAATTGAAAATTTTATCAACTTCAAATATTTTCAATGTGAAATTCAGAGTAATGTTCATCAATATGTATTTGCTATAATATTTCCTGGATATCTATGAATATGTTTCACCAACTTCTCCCTCTGGCTCCTAGGGTGGGGGAAATCCAATTATTCAAATTTCAGTACAAGCATTTACAACTCAGAAATCAGGAAACACTATAAATTAGGGTTTGATTTATTGTTTGGTGATTGTCAATTTAAGAAAGTAATGAAGAAAATGTTAACAAAGAAGATTAAATTTAAGAGTGTGTCAGGGGGTGGCTAGGTGGCACAATGAATAGAGCACTGGCCCTGGAGTCAGGAGGACCTGAGTTCAAATCTGGCCTCAGACACTTAATACAAAACTAGACCTTGGGCAAGTCCCTTAACCCCAACTGCCCTTCCTTCCCTCCTCTCCCCCAAAAAACTGTGGCAGATTTACCAGAGAATAAGTTATATATTAACACACCCCTTCTGTTCTCTTAAGACAGGAAAATGAAATGTGATGGAGATGATAGTAATAGTTTGCTTCTTTGAAATGGTAAAATAAGCATTATTTTATTAGGACTAGTAATTCATTCAAATAAGTTTTTGAAAGGAAATATGAAATTGCTTTCCTAAGACTTAAAATATGTCCCCCAGAAAGGGGAAATTAAATAGATGATAAGTTCTTTCTTTGATATTCCTCTTTTTAAACTGGGAGACAATATTTTTGAATATTGTATATAGAAAATATATTTTCCTAATACCACAATTTTTATTTATTATTTGATGTAGTAAGAAAGTTCAGCATCATAATTATTACTTTAACCACAGTGGTATTTTAAATAAATTAGAACAATTGTGTCAAGAAAATATAGGACACACGAGAGGGAGAAATTAACTTTATAAAGTGTTATGCATAAACTATTATACAAAATTACTCAAATAATTATTTTGACTATTAATAATAATGTACCTTTCAAGCATTTTCTACACTCAAAATATTATAGTGTCACTCATCTGAATGTTTGGTATTTTAAAGTTTAAGCAGATTTTCAGAATGATATGAAATATATTAATATAGATTCAATTCACAATTGTCAAGGATGACCACACCAAATTTAATATGTTTTCCTCTAAAATATATTCAAAAAATTAACTTTTTTCTTACATTAAACATGTTTTCATTACTTTTAAAGGTCTGGTAATCATTCATACAAATGAAAAAAAAATGTACATTTTCCATACATGCACAAGTTGTTCCACAAATGACTGGTAACAAAACTCTAAAAGTTGTTAGATTTCAAGCCAATGCAGGTGTTTGCTGCAACAGCTCTTGAACTCAGCAATTGCCTACAGTAATTTGTTGCGACTCGTATTGACATTTTTATGGTTTTGATGATGCAAAGGGTCATGACATCATATACTGTTATTAAAATTCTGTACATTCAGTGTGTATATTTCATCAATGAAAGATTGTTACTGAAATTGACTGCATAGGTGGCCATTACATTTTGCCAAATGAAACATCTGGGCACAAAGTTAATAGTGGTTCAACTTGTAAATACATTAGGTAAAAATTAACTGCCCAAGTCTGAACCAGGCTAAGTAGTAAATAAATATCAAGGTTTTTCTTGTGATATATTTTAGGTCCTTAGGAGTCATATTTTCAAACTCTTCTGTACCAATAGTGAAAAGAATCCAGGGGTGGGAAACCTGTAGCCTCGAGGCCGCATGTGGCCCTCTGGTATACTTCACCCTTGGTAGAGACTGAGACATCAAAGAAAATAATATGGAGGCTAATATGAACACAATGATCACTGCTTCCATTGCAACTATAAATAAAATTTTCCTCATGGTGTTGAAAACTAACAAGATGAATTGTATGAGGCTAAACCATAGGATTCTATTTCTTTAAAGGATATTAACTATTTGTCCACAATGTAAATGGTTAAGATTATAAATGTTGCCATAATGAAAAATAACTTAAATGAGTACCCATTAGAAAATTAACTATTAAAAAGGCAGCAGAGTTGAACAGTTAATTTAAGTATAGTAGACTAGCAATTGAGAAATTTAATTCTGGCTCTCCTTATAGTCCTTATTTAAGCTATAGATTGAAAAATCATTTCACTTGTGTGATAGGAGTTTTACTTGTTTTTCATTAGCCATGAGTTCTAGGGGCAATCACGGAAGAGGAACAGTTAGGCTGCAAGGCACCAGGACTGCTGAGGGGAAGGTGCTGTTCATACCCCCAATGCAGTCACAACTGAAGTTTCTTCTTCTTTCCTTTCCCCCCTACTTCCCAACTCTATTTTCCCCTTCTTGCACCCATTGCTCTACATCCTAGTGCATCGGGGAAGATGAGTATAGCAGCATGTAAAGCAGGCTGGACATTTCAGAGGATAAGGATGGTATTTGGATTTTTTTTTTTGCACATATAGATATAGTTATATACAGTGTCTATCCTAGAGTAACAGTAATATTAGAAATGTTGCCAAAGCTCTCAATAACAATAATATAAAATTGGGATCTTTTTCAAGAGGTGATCAGTGAATTCTTTTTTTTATCATTATTATATTTTTTATGGTTTATTTTTTTACTTTTTAGTTTACATCATTTATTTCCACAAGATTTTGAGTTACAAATTTTCTCCCCATTTTTCCCTACCCACCATGCCAAAACAATGATCCCACTGAATATCCCTTCCCCCAATCTGCTCTCTCCCATATCTTCCCCCTCCTCCGACTTTCTAGTAGGGCATGGTGTATCTCTATGCCCCGGTGCCTGTATATCTTATTTCCCAGTTACATGTAAAATAATAATAATAATAATAATGATGATAAACATATATAATAATATAATATATATATTTTAAACAATTGATTTTAAACCTTTGAATTCCATGTTCTTTCCCCAATTCCATCATCACCCACCCAAGCAATTCAATATAGGTTGTACATGTGTAGCTATGTAAAACATTTCCATAGTGGATATATTATGAAACTGACTATATTTCCCTCCATCCCATCCCAACCCCCACTTGTTCTATGCTCTACTTTGATTCTGTCCCTTTTCAAAAGTGGGTGCTTCCAACTTCCCTCCCCCCAAGCCTACCCTCCCTTCCATCATCACCCTGTAGAGTAGATGAGTAGAGTGTCGGCTCTGGAGTCAGAAGGACCTGAGTTCAGATCCGGCCTCAGACACTTAACACACACACACACACACACACACACACACACACACACACACAAACAAACAAAAACCTAGCCATGTGACCTTGGGCAAGTTACTTAACCCCAATTGCACTCAAAAAAAAAAAAGAGAATGTTTGAAAGTCCTGTATTACATTGAATGACCTTATTTTCTCCTGAAACATGATACTCAGTTTTGCTGGGTAGGTGATTCTTGGTTTTAATCCCAGCTCCATTGACCTCCAGAAAATCATATTTCAAACCCTTTGATCCCTCAGTGTAGAAGCTGCCCGATCCTGGGTTATACTGATTGTGTTTTGACAGTATTCAAATCGTTTCTTCTTGACTGCTTGTAATATTTTCTCCTTGATCTGGGAATTCCAGGACCTGGCTATAATATTCTTAGGAGTTTTCTTTCTGGGATCACTTTCAAGAGGTAATCAGTGGATTCTTTCATCATCTATTTTGCCATCTGGTTCTAAAACATCAGGCAATTTTCCTTGAGAATTTCTTGGAGGATGATTTCTAGGTTCTTTTTTTGATTATGGCTTTTAGGTAGTCCAGTAATTTTTAAATTATCTCTCCTGGATCTCTTTTCCCGTTCAGTGGTTTTTCCAATGAGATATTTCACATTGCCTTCTATTTTTACATTTGTTTGGATCTGTTTAATACTATCTTGATTTCTCATAAAGTCACTAGCTTCCATTTGCTCCACTCTAATTATTAAGGTATGAGTCTCTTCAGTGTGCTTTTGAGATTCTTTTTCCATCTGGGAAATTTGGCTTTTTTAGGCATTCTTCTCCTCATTGCCTTTCTGAGCCTCTTTTGCCATCTGAGTTTGTCTATTTTCTAATATATTGGTTACTTCAGTCAGGTTGTTGACTCTCATTTCATAATTTTCTTGCATCATTCTCATCTCTCTTCCCAATTTTTTTCTCCACTTCTCTTATTTGGTTTTCAAAATCCTTCTTAAGTTCCTCTGTGGCTTTGAAGCAGCTTATTCTTTTTTTAGAAGCTTTTGGTGCAGGACTTCTGAGTTCACTGTCTTCCTCCTGTTTCATGCTTTGATCCTTTTTGTCCCCCCACAAATAATCCAAAGTCGGACTGCTGGGTTTGCCTTGCTTATCTTGCTTGCTCTTGTTGCCACACAATTACTTGATTTTTGAGCTTTTTGCCACAGTAGAACTCTGCTACTAGATGGAGGAGCTTTGTCCCAAATTGCTGGGGTTTTCACAGCTGCTGGAGTTATTAGTTGGGTGCCCTCTCTGAAGCCTCCACACACTCTGGCTGACTGGTCATACACCCTAGGACCTCAGGACCTCCACTCTAGACTGCAATACAGATCCAAGCAGGTTAAAGCAAGAGCGATTACCCCTCAGACTAGTTTCTTGGTCCCCCTACAATCTGCAGGCCAGGAGCTCTGACACAGCCACATAGTGGCAACTGCACAGGCTCAGCACCTCAGCCACTTCTTCCTCCAGAGGATAAAGGCCTGACCACATTTCCAAGCTCCCGATTCACAGAGTCCATGCTGCACTCATCTCTCACTTTGTTCTTAGCATCTATGGGTTGATAATTCTGGAAACTGCCACAGCTGCTGGTGATCTGAAGTCCCTTCAGCTGGCAGCTGGTTATAGCAACCCTGAGGCTAAACCCTCAGGCCTGCATGTGGCTCCCGACACAAGGTGCTGGCTGCTTCCTGGCAGCATACTGGGCTGTCCTCAGTGTGAAGTTAGGTGCTCTGTGTTATTTTGTGGGTTCTGCAGCTACAAAGTCTGTTCAGAGTCACCTTTTACATGAATTGGAGGAGGTGGAGGGAGGAGCCCCACAGAAGTCCTATTTTTACTCCACCATCTTGACTCTGGCTCCCCCCCCCCCAGTGAATTCTTTCAATTTCTATTTTGCCCTCTGGTTCTAGAATATCAGGGCAGTTTTCCTTGATAATCTCCTGAGAGATGATGTATGGGCTCTGTTTTTGATCATGGTTTTCAGGTAGTTCAATAATTTTTAATTTATCTCTCCTGGATCTATTTTCTAGATCAGAGCTTTTTCCAATGAGATATATCATATTGCCTTCTATTTTTTCATTTGTTTGTATCTGTTTAATAATATCTTGATTTCTCATAGCTTTCAGTTTCTCCAGTCTAATTTTGAAGGAATTACTCTCCTCAGTGAGTTTTTGAAATTCCTTTTCCATCTGGCCAATTCAATTTTTTTAAAGCATTCTTCTCATTGGCTTTTTGGGCCTCTTTTGCCATTTGAGTTAGTCTATTTTTAAGGTGTTATTTTCTTCAATATTTTTTGGGTCTCCTTTAGCAGGCTGTTGACTCACTTTTCATGATTTTCTTGCATCATTCTCATTTCTCTTCCCAATTTTTCCTCTACTTCTTATACTTAAGTTTAAAAATCGTTCTTGAGCTTTTCCATGGCCTGTGAGCAGTTCATATTTTTCATGGAGGCATTTGATGCAAATGTTTGACTTTGCTGTCTTCTTCTGGTTCTATGTTTTGATCCTCTTTGATCCCCCAAAAAAGATTATATGGTCTGATTGTGCTTCCACTGTTTGCTCATCTTGCCATGCAATTACTTGATTTTTGAGCTCTTTTCCATGGTAGAGCTCCGTTTCCAGAGTGGAGAGAGCTGTGTCCCAAATTTCTGGGTTTCTGCATAACCGTTGTCATAGCTGATATCAGAGCTATAATGTCTTCTCTTACAGCTGTCACAAGCTCTACCATGCTAGCATTCCTCACCCCAGGAACACCACCCAAGACTGCAACCCAGACCCAAGCAGGTCAAAGCAAGAGCAATTACCCTCTGAGCGGTTGCTTGATCCCCTATGATCTGCAGGCCAGGAGTTCCAGAGGCAGCTATGGCGCAGTAGTGGCAGCCTCCACACCAGGCCACAACTTCTGCCACCCCAGGGGAGGGCCCCTGGTCTGGGCCCACACAGCTAATGCAGAACTGCACTTGCCTCCTAGCCTGGTGTGATAGACCCTTCTTGTCACCCTGCCAAGCTGCTTTCAGTGGGAGATTTGTTTCTCTCTGTCACTTTGTGGGTTCTGTTGCTCAAAAATTTGTTTAGAGTCATGTTTTTACAGGTATTGGAGGTGGTTGGAGAAGGAGCCCAAGCAAGTTCCTGCTTTTACTCCTTCATCTTGTCTCTGCCCCTATGGAATACTTTCTTGACCAAGTATGGATAATTGCCATGGTGACTGTGAAAACAGAGGGAAACAGTGTTTTGTATCCTTTTAAACTACACATTGTCTTCTTTTAATTTCTTGTGCTTAATATAGCTACTTTTTTATATTTTATGTTCAATGAATGTTTCATTGCATTTTAGTCCTCAAACCTGAAAAGCTCCACTATCTTAACTTAAGTCTGGTCTAAATTATTTAGAATTATTAGAGAATCGTTATTGTTCCAGTGGTTACCTTTATTTTTTTAAGTTGGCAAGGGTATTGTGGAAGAAAGGGAGCTTTAGGTGATGAGATAACTTGATACAAATATTGGTTCCCGGTGCCTAAATGGTTTTTCAACATTTATGGAGAGACTTATTGGACAAATAAAGAAAAAAGTACCCATTCACCTTTCAGGATAAGCACAACAGATGATTAAGGACCTTGACATGGAAAACAAAAAAAAATATATTGCTTCTTACTGACAACTTTGTAAAGGTTGCATTACCAGTAAGAAGAGAGGGAAGACAAATCGTCCTTGTATATTAGGTAATTTGAAGCAGAGGCAAATGAACTTTTACTCTGGGTTTATGGGTTTACTTTACATTCTGCAACTTTGCTAAAGGTGTTAATTATTTTAACCAATTCTCTAGGATTCTCTAAGTATGCTATTATATCATCTGCAAAGAGTAATAGTTTTGTTTCCTAATTCCAATGTATTCAGTTTTTTCTCCTCTTATTGATAGAGCTAACATTCTAATTTATTCAGTTTCTTTTTTCTTATATTGATAGATTGAACATTTCTAGTACACTAATGAATAATGGCAGTGATAGAGAATCTTTGCTTCACTCCTGATCTTACTGGCAAGGCTACTAGATTATGCCCATTACAAAAAATGCTTACTGATAATTTTTAATAGATGCTACTTATCATTTTAAGGCAATTCCATTTATTCCTATGCTTTCCGGTGTTTTTAAATAGTAATGGATATAATATTTTGTCAAAAGCTTTTGCTATATCTACTGAGATAGTCATGATTTCTGTTGGTTTTGTTGTTGATATGGTCAATAATTTTGGTAGTTTTCCTAATATTGAACCAGCCCTGCATTTCTAGTATAAATCCCACCTTGTCATAGTGTATGATACTTGTGACACATAATAATGTCATTGCTAGTATTTAAAAAAATTGTGCTAATAATCATTAGGGAAATTGGGCTATCATTTTCTTTCTCTGTTTTGACTCTTTCTGATTTAGGTATCAGCACCATATCTGTGCTGCAAAAGAAACTTGGTAGAACTTCTTTCTTGTCTATTTTCCCAATCATTTGCATGGTATTCAAATGAGTTGTTCTCTAAATGTTTGGTAGAATTCACTTGTAAATCTATCTGGCTCTGGAGATTTTTTCTTAGGGACTTCATTGATGGCTTGTTCAATTTCTTTTTCTAAAATGGGGTCATTTAAGTATTTTGTTTCCTCTTCTGTTAATCTAGGCAATTTTGATTTTTGTAGACATTCATCCATTTCATTTAGATTGTCAGATTTATTGGCATATAATTGGGCAAAAGAACTCCTAATTATTGCTTTAATTTCATCTTCATTGGTGATAAATTTACCTTTTACATTTTTGATACTGATACTTTGGTCTTCTTTTTTAAAATCAAATTACACAATTCTTCCAGTGTGTGGTAGAGAGTGGCCTGGAATTGCACACACTATGGAGGGTGGCCTGGTGTGTCACACATGGCAAAGAGCAGCCCACAGCATGGCAAGTTGTTCTACCAGCTTCAAGGGCCATTCCCAGGTCTATCACCCCAAGGCTAAGATCTGTCAGAGCTGGGTAAGAAACAAATGCAGGGCCCTTGGCAGTAGCAGCAGCTATTCTTGGGAGTACTATCTCACATCCTGGAAATATAAAAAGCAACTATCTGAACTTCCAGGGACCAAGATGGCAGAGTGAACCCTGGCTCCTCCAATCTCCCTCCCACACCCTGAAAATGCAGAAATTATTGCCCCAGAGAAAAATTTTAAAATAGTGAAGGTTTGGGTGTCCTAGAGGAAGAGTATGGCTAAAGCCCTGTATCAAAATGAGTTAAAAACAAATTGCAAAGAAAAAAAACAAAAATCCTATTATTGATAGCAGAAGGAACCAAATTCAGAAGGAGAGAGAATTTACTTCACAACCACAGCTGAAGCCTCAACGGGGAATATTAACTGGTCTCAAGCACAGAAAGCATTTTTAGAAGAGCTCAAGGGCTTTGAAAACCAAATTAGAGAGGCAGAAGATAAAATGAATAATTCTTTTAAAATCAAAATTGCAAAACATTGCAATGAAGAAAACAGCTCCTTAAAAAGAAAAAAAAATGTGTGAAATGGAAAAACACATGGAAAAGGAGCTTTAAAAACTGACTGAGGAAAATAATTTGCTAAAAATTAGAATCAACCCAATTGAAGCTAATGACTCTATGATGCACCAAAAATCAGTCAAACAAAATATCAAGAATGAAAAATTAGAAAAAGAGGTAAAATATTTCAAGGGAAAAACAACTGACCTGGAAAACAGATCCAGGAGAGATAATCTAAAAATGGTTGGTTTATCAGAAAATCATGTGAAAAAAAGAGACTGGACAACATCTCCCAAGAGCTCATCAAGGAAAACTACCCTGATTTCCTAGAACCAGAGGGTAAAATAGAAATCAAGAGAATCCACTGGACACCTCCTGAAAGGGATCCCAAAATCGAAAACTCCAAGAAATGTTGTAGCCAAATTCCAGAACTGTCAAGTAAAGGAGAAATTACTGCAAGCAGCCAGAAAGAAATAATTCCAATATCATGAAACTACAGTAAGGATCACACAGGATTTGGCAGCTTCTACACTGAAAGATAAGAGGGACTAGAATATGATATTTCAAAAGGCAAAAGAGCTCAGGTTACAACCAAGGATCGTCTATCCAGCAAAACTGAACATAAACTTTCAGGCAATGACAGGTCATTCAATGATATGAGGGACTTCCAGAACTTCCTGATGAAAAATCCAGAACTCAATGGAAAATTCAATCTCTAATTACAAGAATCAAGAGAGACATAGGTAAATAGGGACACACACACACACACACACACACACACACACACACACACACACACACCCCACTCATTATTTAATAAGAGCAAACTGTTTACATCCCTATGTGGGAAGCTGATACCTAGTGATATGGAGAATTGTATACTTATCACAACATTTAAAAGGGATATAGATAAATAGAGGGGGTGGGTACAAACTAAACAAAATGATGACAAAAAAAATCTTATTAAGGGGTGCAAAGGGACCTCAGTGGAACAAGAGGAAAGAATGAAGCAGAAAAGGCTAAATTATGCCACATGAAGAGGCATAATAAAATATTACAGAAGAGGAGAAGAAGGGAGGGAGAAGAACATTATAGGAACTTTGCCCTCATTGGTCCTAGTGTAAGGAGGGAATAACATAATCAGTTAAATATATTACTCTATCGAAAAGAGACATAAAACCTATCATAATAGAGGGAAAGAGGGGAGGGAGAGGAGCATTACATGAGATCTATCCCTGTCAAACTTGATTGAAGGAAGACATATCATATTACATTAAGCATAAAAATCTATCATACCCTACAGGCAGTAGGAGGGGGGAAGGGCTACGAAAAGGGGAGGGTATAGAAGGAAGGGAGGAAGCAATAAGGGAGAAGGGTAGGAAAAGGGAGGGGGGCTGATAAGAAGAGAATACTGAGGGAGGAAGTGGAAAAAAGGAAAACTCTTTTTTTAAAAAATAAATATATTAGTTTAGTTTCAGTTAACAAGATTCAATTCCATAGTTCCTTGATTTTGAAATTTCCTTTACTTCCCTCCCGCCTCCCCCCACGACAGCATATAGTCCAGTATGGGATCTGCAAATACATTCATATTAGACATTAGTCCAATTTCAAAGGTGTATTGTACTAGGTGGGATGAAAGATGGTAAAGAAGAAATAAAACCAAACAACGAAAAGAAAAAAAGTTCAATTAGTTTGCTTCCATCAGGATTCAGGCTCACTTCTTTCTAGTTATATCTCTGGATGTCACATTTCTCTCCTTCTTCAGTCTTTCAGGATTGACTTATATCACTGCATTGCTGAAAAGAGTCCAGTCTGTCATAGTTGGTCATCACACATATGATGTGTCTGTGATTGTATACAAATTTCTTCTGATTCTACTCTTCTCGCTCAGCATCAGTTTGTATAAGTCTCTCCAGGTAATTATGAAATCCATCACCTCCTCGTTTCTTATAGCACAATAATATTCCATTACATTCATATACCACAACTTGTTTAGCCATTCCCCAATTGATGGGCACCCCTTTAGTTTCCAATTCTTTGCAACCACAAAAAGGGCTGCTATAAATATTTTTGTACATATGGGTCTTCCTCCCACTTCTATGATCTCTTTGGGATATAACCCTAGAAGTGGTATTGTTGGCTCAAAGGGTATGAAATTATTTATAGTCCTTTGGGCATAATTCCAGATTGTTCTCCAGAATGGTTGGATAAGTTCACAACTCCACCAGCAATGTATTAGTGTTCCAATTTGTCCACATCCTCTCCAGCATTTGTCACTTTCTTGTTTTTTCATTGTAGCCAATCTGACTGGAGAGATGTGGTATCTCAGAGTTGTTTTGATTTGCATTTCTCTGATCAATAGTGATTTAGAGCATTTCTTCATATGCTTATAGATATCTTTAATTTCTTTCTCTGAAAACTGCCTGTTCATATCCTTTGACCATTTATCAATTAGGGAATGACTTGTATTCATATAGATTTGACTCAATTCTCTAGAAATTTTAGAAATGAGTCCTTTATCAGAGACATAAGTTGTAAAAATTCTCTCCCAATTTCCCACCTCCCTCTTGATCTTGGTTACATTGGCCTTGTTCGTACAGAAGCTTTTCAATTTAATGTAATCAAAATTATCCATTTTGCATTTTATAATGCTCTCTAATTGTTGTTTGTTCCTTAAGTCTTCCCCTCTCCACAAATCTGTCAGGTAAACTATTCCTTGCTTTCCCAGATTGCTTACAGTATCATCCTTTACACCTAGATCATGCACCCATTTAGATTTGATTTTGGTGTTAGATAATGATCTATGCCCAGTTTCTGCCATACTGTATTCCAGTTTTCCCAGCAGTTTTTGTCAAATAGTGCATTCTTATCCCCAAAACTGGGGTCTTTGGATTTATCAAACAATAGATTACTATATTCATTAACTGCTGGGTCTCCTGCATGCAATCTATTCCATTGATCCACTACTCTACACCTCTGCCAGTAGCAAGCAGTTTTGATGACTGCTGCTGTATAATACAGATTAAGATCTGGCATAGCTAGTCTACCTTCCCTAGCATTTCTTTTCATTAATTCCCTTGATATTCTAGACCATTTGTTTTTCCAAATAAATTTTGTTATTATTTTGTCTAACTCTACAATGTAGTTTTTTAGTAAATTGATTGGTATGGCACTAAATATATAGTTGAGTTTTGGTAAAATTGTCATTTTTATTATATTAGCTCGAACCAGCCATGAGCAATTCATATTCTTCCAACTATTTAGATCTGATTTTATTTGTGTGAGAAGTGTTTTGTAGTTGTGATCATATAGATTCTGGGTTTGTTTTGGCAAGTAGATTCCCAAATATTTTATAATGTCTCCAGTGACTTTAAATGGGATTTCTCTTTCTATCTCTCGCTGTTGAATTTCATTAGAGATGTACAGGAATGCCGAGGATTTATGTGGGTTTATTTTATATCCTGCAACTTTGTCAAATTTATTTATTGTCTCAAGTAGTTTTTTACTTGATTCTCTAGGATTCTCTAAGTATATCATCATATCATCTACAAAGAGTGATAGCTTCATCACTTCTTTCCCTAATTTGATTCCTTTAATTTCTTTTTCTTCTCTAATTGCTACTGCTAATGTTTCTAGTACCAGATTGAACAAGCGGGGTGATAGTGGACACCCTTGTTTCACTCCTGATCTTATTGGAAAAGCTTCTAGTTTATCCCCATTGCATATAATACTTGCTGATGGTTTTAAATGGATGCTATCAACTATTTTAAGGAAGGCTCCATTTATTCCTATAATTTCTAGTGTTTTTAATAGGAATGGATGCTGTACTTTGTCAAAAGCATTATCTGCATCTATTGAGATGATCAAGTGGTTTCTCCTAGTTTTATTGTTGATATGCTCAATTATACTGATGGTTTTCCTAATATTAAACCATCCTTGCATTCCTGGAATGAATCCTACTTGATCAGAGTGCATTATTTTTGTGATAAGTTGTTGGAGTCTTTTGGCTAATATTTTATTTAAAATTCTTGCATCTAAATTCATGAGGGAAATTGGTGTATAATTTTCTTTCTCTGTTTTATCTCTTCCTGATTTAGGAATCAGTACCATATTTGTGTCATAGAAAGAATTTGGTAGGAATCCTTCTTCACTAATTTTCCAAATAGTTTGTAGAGTATTGGAAGCAATTTTTCTTTAAACGTTTGATAGAATTCACTAGTGAACCCATCTGGCCCTGGAGATTTTTTCCTGGGGAGTTCATTGATGGCTTGTTTGATGTCTTTTTCTGAGATGGGGTTATTAGGTAATTCACTTCCTCTTCCGTTAATCTGGGCAACTTGTAATTTTGTAAATATTCATCCATTTCACTAATATTTGTGTGCATACAATTGGGAAAAATAATTCCTCATTATTTTTTTGATGTCCTCTTCATTGGAGGTAGATTAACCCTTTTCATTTTTGACACTCATAATTTGGTTTTCTTCTTTCTTTTTTTTTATCATATTGACTAAGGGTCTATCAATTTTATTGATTTTTTCATAAAATCAGCTCTCAGTTTTATTTATTAATTCAATAGTTTTCTTAATTTCAATTTTATTAATCTCTCCTTTGGTTTTCAATATTTCTAATTTAGTACTAAATTGGGAATTTTCAATTTGTTCGTTTTCTAGCTTTTCCAATTGCATGTCCAATTCATTGACCTCCTTTCTCTCTGCTTTAATTAAGTATGCACTCAGGGATATAAAACTTCCCCTAAGAACTGCCTTTAGTTTATCCCACAAATTTTGGTATGTTGTCTCATTATTAACATTCTCTTGAATGAATTTATTGATTGTTTCTATAATTTCTTGTTTGACCCATCCATTCTTTAGGATTAAATTGTTTAATTTCCAATTAGTTTTAGTCTATCTTTCCATGGCCCTTTATTGTATATAATTTTTATTGCATGATGATCTGAGAATGATGCATTTAATATTTCTGCCTTTCTGCACTGGATTGTGAGGTTTTTATGCCCTAGTACATGGTCTATTTTTGAGTATGTACCATGCACTGCTGAAAAGAAAGTAAATTCCTTTTTATCTCCATTCAGTTTTCTCCAGAGATCCATCATATCTAGTCTCTCTAAGATTCTATTAACCTCCTTAACTTCTTTCTTGTTTATTTTGAGGTTAGATTTATCAAGTTCAGAGAGGAGGAGATTAAGGTCCCCCGCTAGTATAGTTTTGCTATCTATTTCTTCCTCTAATTCCTTTAACTTCTCCTCTAGGAATCTGGATGCTATATCACTTGGTGCATGTATATTAAGTAGTGATATTGCTTCATTTTCGATGGTGCCTTTTAGTAGGATATAGTTTCCTTCCTTATCTCTTTTAATTAGATCTATTTTTGCTTTTGCTTTATCTGAGATGAGTATTGCCACCCCTGCTTTTTTTTTACTTTAGCTGCGGCATAATAAATTTTACTCCAACCTTTTACCTTTACCCTGTGGGTATCACTTTGTTTCAAATGTGTTTCTTGTAGACAGCATATTGTAGGATTATGGTTTTTAATCCATTCTGCCATCCACCTCTGTTTTATGGGAGAGTTCATCCCATTCACATTCACAGTAATGATGACTATCTGTCTTTACCCCTCTATCCTATTCCCTCCCCTGTTTATGTTTTTGTTTCTTCTCCCTTCCCCTCCTTGAAGTTTTCCATTTTGACCACCGCCTCCCTCAGTGTTCCCACCAAGTGACCCCCCCCTTCTTAACCTATCCTCTCCCCTTACTACTTTTTCCCTCTCCTCTAATCCCCCCTTTAGTATCCTCCTTTTCAACCCCCCCTTGCCCTTCCACTATCTATAGGACACAATAAATTTTTATACTAATCAGAGTAAATTACTCCCTGTTTGATTCCAAACCAGTGAGAATAAATTTCAAACATTGCTCCTCTCCCTCCCTCCTTTTCCTCTATTTAATGAATTTATGTGTCTATTCACATTAGAATCTTAAACTTCACTGATTAAATTGATCCCTCTCTGAACTTGAACCAGTGAGAATAGTGGTTAAATGCTGTTCCTCTCCCTCTTTCTTTCCCCTCTTCTATATTGTGTTTTGATGCCTCTTCAGATGGCATATTTTACCTTTTCCTATCTCATCCTTTCCTTTTTCCCATTACAGCCCCTTTGATCCCCTTAATAGTTTTTTTTAAAGTCTTCAGGTTAATGCATTCACACCCACACCCTCTATCTAAGTATGACCCTTTTGAAGGTCATGCTAATCATAAAAATTTCAAATATTGACAGTTATCAGCTCCACATATAGGGATGTGAATATTTTGCTTTTGTTGCATCCCAAGTAATGAGCATGTGTGTATGTGTGTGTGTGTGTGTGTGTGTGTGTGTGTGTGTGTGCACTTATGCATGTGTGAGTCTGTGTTTCCCTTGTTTACCTTTTTATGTCTTTCTTGAGTCTTGTAATTGGAGATCAAATTTTCCATTGAGCTCGGGCTTTTTCATCAGGAAAGACTGGAAGTCCCTTATTTCATTAAATGACCATCTCCTTGTCTGAAAGATTATGTTCAGTTTTGCCAGGTAGTTAATCCTTGGTTGTAGTCCTAGCTCTCTTTCCCTAAGAAATATCAAATTCCAGTCCCTCTTATCTTTTAATGTAGAAACTGCTAGGTCCTGTGTGATCCTAACTGTAGTTCCTAGATGTTTGAATTGTTTCTTTTTGGCTGCTTGTATAATTTTTTCTTCAATCTTGTAATTCTGGAATTTGGCTACTATATTTCTTGGAGTTTTCAATTTGGGATCTCTTTCAGGCAGAGTCTGGTGAATTCTATCAATAGCTATTTTATCTTCCGATTCCAGGACCTCAGGACAGTTTTCTTTGACAATCTCTTGGAGGATGTTGTCTAGGCTGCTTTTTCATCATGGCTTTCTGGTAGACCAATAATTCTTAAGTTGTCTCTCCTGGATCTGTACTCTAGTTCAGTTATTTTTCCAGTGAGATATTTTACATTTTCTTCCAATTTTTCGTTCTTCTTGTTTTGTTTGATTGACTCTTGCTGGATCATAGAGTTCTGAGTTTCAGTTTGATTGAATCTGGCTCCGATGATTCTTCCCATCCCCTTGTGAGATGAAGGCGAGATGACTGAGATTCGTCCTTGGTAAGTCTGCAGGCTGGGGCTTTTTCTCTCTCTGCTGTAGTCTGCTTGTCTGCCCTTATGTCTGAGCTGTACAGACCCCACATGCTCTGCACTCATCCTGTTTGGACGCACTGGGCAAAAGGAAAACTCTTAAGGGAGGAAGAGAGAAGGAGGAAAAATAAAAGCATAAACAGGGAAGAAATCGCATGGAGGGAAAGACATAAACAGTAATCATAACTGTGAATGTGAATGGGATGAACTCTCCCATAAAATGGAGGCAGATAGCAGAAAGGATTAAAAACCATAATCCTACAATACTGTTTACAAGAAACACATCTGAAACAGGGGGATACACACAGGCTAAAAGGGAAAGGCTTGAATAAAATATACTATGCTTCAGCCAAATAAAAAAAAAAGCAGGGGTAGCAATCCTTATCTCAAAGCAAAAGCAAAAATAGATCTAATTAAAACATATAAGGAAGGAAACTACATCCTGCTAAAAGGTGCCATCAAAAATGAAGGAATATCATTACTAAACATTTATGCACTGAGCAATACAGCATCCAAATCCCTAGAGGAGAAGCCAAAGGAGTTAGAGGAAGATATACATAGCAAATCTGTACTAGTGGAAGAACCTCAGTGTCCCCCTCTCTGAACTTGATAAATCTAATCTAAAATAAACAAGAAAGAAGTTAAGGAGGTAAATAGAATCTTAGAGAAGATAGATATGGTAGACCTCTGGAGAAAACTGAATGGTGATAAAAAAGAATATACCTTCTTCTCAGCAATACATGGCACATGCATAAAAATCAACCATGTACTAGGGCATAAAAACCTTACAGTTCAGTACAGAAAGGCAGAAATATTAAATGAATCCTCCTCATATCATGATGCAATAAAATATATGTAAAAAGGGGCCATGGAAGGATAGCCTAAAAACTAACAGGAAAATAAATAACTTAATCCTAAAGAATGAGTGGGTCAAACAAGAAATCATAGAAACAATCAGTAACTTCATTCAAGAGAATGACAAAAATAAGACAAAATACCAAAACTTGTGGGACACAGCAAAAGTAGTTCTTAGGGGAAGTTTTATATCCCTGAATGCATACATAAATAAAATGGAGAAAATGGAGGTAAATAAACTGGGCGTGCAACTGAAAAAGCTAGAAAAAGAACAAATTGAAAATCCCCAATTAAATACTAAATTAAAAATAATGAAAACCAAGGGAGAGATTAACAAAATTGAATTTAAGAAAACTATTGAACTAATAAATAAAACTAAGAGCTGGTTTTATGAAAGAACCAAATAAAATTGATAGACCTTTATCCAATATGATAAAAAAGAAAGAAAAAACATTATGAGCATCAAAAATGAAAAGGGTGAATCTACCTCCAAGGAAGAGGAAATTAAAACAATAATTAGGAATTACTTGCCAAATTATATGCAAATAAATTTGACAGTCTTAGTGAGGTGGATGAATATTTACAAAAATATAAATTGCCAGATTAACTGAAGAGGAAATAAATTACTTAAATAACACCATCTCAGAAAAAGAAAGCAAACAAGCCATCAATGAATTCCCTAGGAAAAAACCTCCAGGGCCAGATAGATTTACTAGTGAATTCTATCAAACATTTAAAGAACAATTGATTCCATTACTCTACAGACTATTTGGAAAGATTGGTGAAGGAGTACTACTATATTCTTTTTACAACACAAATAAGGTACTGATGCCTAAATCAGGAAGAGACAAAATGGAAAAAGAAAATTATAGACCAATTTCCCTCATGAATATAGACGCAAAAATTTAAATAAATTATTAGCAAAGATACAGCAACTTGTCACAAGAATCACTTTGATCAGGTAGGATTTATTCCAGGAATGCAAGAATGCTTTAATATTAGGAAAACCATCAGTATAATTGATCATATCAACAATAAAACTAGGAGAAACCATACGATTATCTAAATAGATGCATAAAAGGCTTTTGACAAAATGCAACATCCATTCCTATTAAAACACAAGGAAATATAGGAATAAATGGAATCTTCCTTAAAATATTAAGTAGCATCTATTTAAAGCCGTCATCAAATATTATATGTAATGGGGATAAAAGCTAGAAGCATTTTCAACATAATAAGGGGTGAAACAAGGGTGCCCACTATTACCCCTCTTATTCAAACTGGTACTAGAAATGTTAGCAGTAGCAATTAGAAAAGAAAAAGAAATCAAAAGAATCAAATTAACCAAAGAAAAGACTAAACTATCACTTTGCATATGATATGATGATATACTTAGTGAATCCTAGAGAATTGAGCAAAAAACTACTTGAGACAATAAATAAATTTGCAAAGTTTCAGGATATAAAATAAACCCACATACATTCTTGGTATTCCAATCTATTTCTAACAAAATCCAACAGCAAGAAATAGAAAGAGGGCAGCTAGGTGGCTCAGGGAGTAGAGCGTCGTCCCTGGAGTAGAAGGACCTGAGTTAGCATCCGGCCTCAGACACAAACAAACAAAAAAAAAAAGCCCCAAAAAACCTAGCCGTGTGACCTTGGGCAAGTTACTTAACCCCAATTGCCCTCCAAAAAAAAAGCAAAAAAAAAAAAGAAATAGAGAAATCCCATTTAACGTTAATGTAGACATTATAAAATATTTGGGAATTTACCTGCCAAAACAAACCCAGTACTTATATGAACACAATTACAAAACACTTCTCACACAAATAAACTTCAGATCTAACTAATTGGAAAAACATCAACTGCTTGTGGCTGGGTTGGGCTAATATAATAAAAACTAAAATTTTACCTAAATTAAATTACATATTTAGTGCCATAACAATCAATCTACCAAAAAATTACTTTGTGGAGCTAGAAAAATAGTAACAAAATTGATTTGGAAGAAAAAAGGGTTTGGAAAATCAAGGGAATTAATGAAAAGAAATGCCAAGGAAGGTGGCCTAGCCATACCAGATTTTTTTAAGGGACCCACAATCTACTCATGTGAATCCTGGTATCAAATGAGTCCCTGTGGAATGTGTAGGAAAGAAGCCAATGAACTTCTAGATTTATACATATTAACAAGATATATGATAGAGACTAGTGATAACACTGGCAACATCATCATCTATTTTGTGTACTTGATGCTCCTGCTGCTGCTCTTATACATTATTATTTTATATTAAAAGCCTCACTATTAACTACCTCTGACATTACCCTATACTTTTAAAAGAGGAATTTTATATTTTCATGCTTTTGTTAGTTGTTTTAAACTTCTCCACTAATACTGTATATGATATAGGTTTTTGAGGTATTTTTTTTTAATTTTCAAAGATTTATTCAGCTATTTGCACTTTCATTTTCTTCTTTTCTAGTATACCTTCCTTTTTTTTCTCTTGACTGACACTACATTTTCTGCTTTTGATGGTTTTTTATTACCCTTAGTCTAAACAAATTTCTTGGATTGTTGCAGTTTTCCTGTTGAATCATCACATTTTGTGGGGCTAGTTTTGAACTCTTGTTCTTTGTTCATAGTGGAAGGGGCTACAGTTGTAGAAATTCATCTGTGGTGTCCATAACTCTATCTAGTCACACTCCAAGACAGGTGACTTTGGATTTAGTGTTTACTTCACATAGTAAAGACAGGGGAGTCTTCTTATTTGAATTGTGCCTCCACATTTTGGTGAAGCCATCACTTGATACTGTAACAATAACATGATGCTCTGGGTCTTCAAAGCTGAAAATGTCTTTTACTCTGTTTTCATGAGCCTTAAATTCACAGATACATTTTAGTGTATCACAATAAAACAACTTTATAATTTCTTCATTTCTAGCCAGAGCAAGAATGGAATTTCAAATAAAAGTAGCAGAAGAGATTCCCTTTCCAGTGGTGATGGTCCCAGTAATGGATGTAATTTCAAGTTGGTAGATGTCTATCTTGCTTATTATTAACAATAACATTCTTCTCTCCACTATGGGACCATTCAACTATGTGAGCATTTTGTTTTAGGAATGTTAATCTTCCTTCAGTATGATTCCATTCCATGTTGGTAATGTCTTTCCTGTTCCCACTGATAATGCTAATTTGTCAGATGGGTGAACAGAAAGAAAAGTCATATGTCCCTTAAGTGCTTTAATAGATTTTAAGAAGTCCTTTCTCTTTGCATCCCAAATATAAATTAGTCTATCTTCTCCACAATTAAGTCTCCATTACCTAAGAATTTCAGGCAATTTATTGTGCCATTATGATGCATCAATGCTCCGTGTTTTACCTTTATTTTCATATCATAGATGCGAATTGTTTCATTTTTGCTTCCAGTGAAAACAGTTATTTATAACAACACAGTTATTTATAGCCACTGCTGACAAGGAGGAGGAATGGCCATGGTGGGTAAAGTAAGCCACAGGGGTCCATTTCTCGGACCAGACTCCCTGTGCACTGTGAACCCAAAAAGCAGTTTCTGAGATTATTTTGAGGATGGAAGATTTTGTGCCCTTACCACCAAGATGTGGGATGGAATAGCCAGTTATTTGGTTGACACACTGAAGACCTAGGGGCCATCAATGAAAAGAATGGGCAGGCTTTCGGACAAATACTAATGAAGGCAGGATTATAGCTATGGCTTCCTTTTCATACCTGGCTTCTTGTTTTCTTATCCCTTTGCTCTTTGACTAAATGGACTAATGCCCTATTAAGTTTTCCCTTTAAGGGGATGAGTAAGACTTTTGGTTTCCTCTTTGCCTGAAGTACAAAAACTTAATTCTTGCCACAGTAATTGATGTCAAAAGTTTTTTCAGAGCTCCTACAATATGTGGAAGATTATTTTCTAACCTGGAATGCCCGGGGGTATGACTTTAGAGGAAGAGAGCAAAAATGTTTTTTAAAAATGTTTTTAACTAGCAATTGTTTTCTTTTAATGTATTGTAAGTAGAAAACATGTTTTGTTGCATTTTAGAGTAAAAAAATGTCTCATTTAATTTTAGGCCCCAAACCTGAATCATTAGACAGAATTAGCTTATGCCTAACCCAGAATAATCTGTCTTTCCTACTCTATGGAGTATGAATCCATCAAGATTAACATAAGCATACATATGACCATAGGTATAAACTTCAACCATATTTGTAAATTTTATTCTTTTATTTCTTTAAAAAATGTTAGGCACAGATTTGACATGATGGTAAGTATATTGTTCACTTTAGTCTTAATTATTCTGAGCATTGTAGGATCACTCCAGGTGATAGCATTTTTAAACTGACTTGAAACCATGGAAATATGCTTAAGGAATGTTATCTGTAAGTGTTTATTTCTAAGAAAGAGTGTCAACTTGTTTTGAAAACATTATGTATTTTTACAGGCACTGGGGATAGGGATAAGGACTGGACCCATGATTTCATTAGTACTGTTAACTCCCAAGTCAGTACCTTTTCTGCAATTTATGGTGATAAAGAGTTAACTAGAGAACTTAAAAGTTAAATGACTTGCCCAGAGTCACACAATCAGTATATATCAGATGTAGAACTTGATCCCAGTGACCTTCCAGACCTCTATCAACTATATTGCTTTTCATAGCATTTACTTTCTTTCTTTCTTTTTTTTTTTTTTGGTTTTGGAGGGCAATTGGGGTTAAGTAACTTGCCCAAGGTCACACGGCTAGGTTTTTGTTTGTGTGTTGTGTTAAGTGTCTGAGGCTGGAACCGAACTCAGGCCCTTCTGACTCCAGGGCTGACACTCTATTCACTGTGCCACCTAGCCACCCCCATAGAATTTACTTTCAAAAAAATTAGAATGTTCAGAGCAGGTCCAACTCACCTGAATACTCTGGTTATAAACAAAGCAATAGGAGCTTAGTTCTATTTTGTTGGTTTTTGGATATGGAACCATGATTAAGAGGGATCACCAGGACATTCATATTGTGCTGACAGAATTGAAATTCTTGGACCTGTACGAGATTGACCATAATGAAAGCATTTGCCAAGAATATTGTAAATAATCAAGAATGAAGTATATGAAGACAATTAGATACTGTCATCATTCTGACCACTGATCCTTATTAGCAAGACAGTGGAGTCATTCTCATGATCCACTAGCTAGTTTCCAGGAAATCAAAGTTTTGGGTTCCTGGGGGAGTGTGGTCACAAAGCTGAAACTTAAAGGAATTGACATACGGACTTATGGTTTAATTTGACTAACTATAGAAAATTTCATCTGGTCTATACACAGAAAGGATCAACAGATCAATAGCCCTTTCTCAATTTTGCTGGTTCTTAGTCGGTGGAGATTTATATGGTTAATTCTGATAATGAACAAGACTCTAATTTGTTAACTAGTTATACAACTCCCAAGTGGTCAGCATCCCAAGTTTTTAGAGGGGTTAGCCACCCAAGATTGAGCAAATAATAATTCTGTGATTCACATAGTTTCCCAGAGCTATACAAACACTATGTTAACCATTTCTACTCATGTCTACTTTGTGCTACCTGGAATGCACAATTTGTTGAACCCCATTCATGATGGGAACTGGGGAGTGATAATTACCCATGAACAAGTAATTCCTAATAAATTGAGATCATATTTGTTGTTCATTTATTCAGTTGTGTCAGACTCTTTGTGACCCCAGGGACCAAAGCACTCCAAATCCCCCACTATCTCCTGAAGTCTCTCCAACCTCATGTTCGTTACTTCCATGACGCTATCTATCCATCTCATCCTCTGCCATTCCATTCTCCTTTTGCCTTCAATCTTTGCCAACAACAGCATATTTTCCAATGAGTCCTATCTTATTTAGTGGCCAAAGATTTTAAGCACCAGTTTCAGTATTGGTCCTTCCAATGAGTAGTCTGAATTAAAGTATTGACTGAGTTGATCCCCTTGTTCTCGAGAGGACTTTCAAAAATCCTCCCCAACACCACTATTCAAAAATGTTGATTCTGCAGTGTTCAGTTTTCTTAATAGTCCAGCTCTCACAGTTATATGTTACTGCTGAAAAAATCATAGCTTTGACTACATGGACTTTTGTCAATAAATTTATGCCTCTTTTTTTAGTATGCTGTCCAGACTTGCCATAGATTTCCTTCCAATGAACAAGTGTCTTTTAATTTAATTGCTGCAATCACTAATTGGCAATGATATTTAAACCCAAAAAATATAAAATCTGATACTGCTTTCATTTCTTCTCCCTCTATTTGCCAGGAAGTGATGGGACAGCTGCCACAAAAAACTTAGTTCCTTTTTTTTTTTTTTTTTTTTAAGCAATTGGGGTTAAGTAACTTGCTCAAGGTTACACGGCTAGTCATTTTTTGATTTATGCGTGGGTGCTCATTTTCTGAGGCCGGATCTGATCTCGGGTCATCCAAACTCCGAGGCCGGTGCTCTTACTCACTGCGCGCCACCTAGCCGCCCCTTTAGGGCAGTTGGGGTTAAGTAACTTGCCCAAGGTTACACGGCTAGGTTTTTGTTTGTGCGGATTAGGTGTCGGAGGCCGGCTCCGAACTCAGGTCCTTCTGATTCCAGGGCCGGCGCTCTATTCTCTGCGCCACCTAGCCGTCCCACTTAGTTCCTTTTAACGATAAGCTTAAGGCCAGCGTTTACACTCTCCTTTTTCACCCTCATGAAATAGAAACAAACACATTAATTCCTGCACTTTGTACATACTACCTAACACTACTACTCAAATACATGTATATAGTTTATTTTCATATTCAATAACACATGTAGCATAGTATATTGAATACAAATAGCATAATGGATTAAAAATTAGAGTCCAACAATATGTTGTTTACGAGAAACAAATTTAAGGAGGAGAGATGCAAACAGAATTAAAATGGAGGGGTGGTATAGTGTATATATGCTCCAAATGATACAAAAAAAAAGGCAGGAGAAGTAATTGTGATCTCAGACAAAGTTATGGCTAAGATAGATTTAATTAAAAGAGATAAAATGGTAACTACATTTTGATGAAAAGTACCATAGACAATGAAGTAATATCAATACTGAACTTATATGCACCAAATACTATAGCATCTAAATTTTTTTTAAACAAATGCTTTATTAACTTCTGTTTTACATCATTCATTTCCACCAGATTTTGAGTTACAATCATTTTCCCCCCATTATTCCCCTACCCAACCTCCCAGAATAGTAGTCCCACAAGATATCATTTCCTCCAAT
>WOXC01003249.1:0-125552 GCA_011680675.1 Gymnobelideus leadbeateri | reverse complement strand
AAAGTAGCTTAGGGTACTGAGTCAATAACTACTGTTGCCAGAATCACACAGTCAGTATCAGAGGCAATCTATCTTTCTTAATTTGAGGTCAATTATCTACCATAACTCATTCCTTTCAATATTCTAGATCTTATCATTAAAAGGATAGTTTTTTAACATTTAGGAAAGGAAGTAGCAATTGCAATAATCTGTGACTGCATCAAAAACAATTCATTCTAGATGAACCCCATTTCCTTCTTTGACAGAGTTGCTGGAAAGATAGATAAGGAAGATGATATAGGTATAACATGTGTCTCAAAAATCTTAGTGCACTCTTTAAGTTAGGTGGCACAGTGGATGAAGTTCTGGGCCTAGGGCCAAAAAGATGAGATGAATTCAAACCTGGCTTCAAACCCTTTCTAGCTGTGTGTCTCTAGCCAAGTCACTTAACCCTATTTGCCTCAATTTCCTCATCTGTAAAATGAACTGGAGAAGTAAATGGCAAACCACTCCAGTGTCTTTGCAAAGAAAACCCCAAATAGGGTCATGAAGAGTCAAACATGACTGAAAAACAACTGAACAAAAAAGATTTTGGGCAATCCTGTATTTTATCTATATTTTAGTAAAATATTTGACAAATTCTCATATTATTTTTGTAACAAGATAAACATATTTCCATCTTGGGCTAGTTGATAGTAACTTATAATGGGTTTAGAACTTCCTTAGTTATCTGAAGTGTAGTCATTTGTAGTTTCCTCTCAGCATCAAAGGTAGTCTCCAATGGAATGCCTCAGATAGTTGTCCTTGATCCTGAACTATTTAATATCTTTATCTATAACTTATAATAAAGATATAGCTATCATTTTATGAAATTTGTGAATGGAAAAGTTAGAATAAATAACTGGCCTGGGGATCTAGAGTCAGGACCCAAAAAGAGCTTGTCAGGCTAGATTGTTGATCTAAATCAAATAAATGAAATTTAACAGTAATGAATATAAAGTTTTATACTTGCTTCTTTGTAAGTACAAGATGGAAGAAGTGTTGTTATATATCAGTTTATCTGTAACAAATCTGGGTGAGGGGCATGGGGATCAGTGGACTACAAGCTCATTGTGGGTCAACTGTTTGCCAAGGAAACCCCAAAACCTGATGTAATCTTGGACACTTGTGAGCAGAGTATCTAGAGTATCTTGGAAAGTGATTGTATCACTGTATTCCTTCCATGTGTAGTGCTGTCTGTGTTCACTTTTAAGTACCACATTTCACAGAAGGAATTGATAATCTGCAAACAAAATAAAACAAAAAAATTAGAACAAGATTTTTTAAATGGTGAAGTATCTTGAGATCAATCCATAGGAAAAGTAGCGAGGTGGCTCAGTGAGGGTGCATTACTGGATCTGGAATGAGAAGAATTGAGTTCAAATCCAGTATTAGATAACTTACTAGCTGTGTGACCGTGGTGAAATAGTTTAGCCTCTCTTTGCTTCAGTTTCTCATAAAATGGGGATAATACATATTTCTCAGAGTTGTAAGGATCAAATGAGATCATATTTTAAAGTGCTTTACAAATTTGAAATCACTTCATAAATGCTAGCTATTATTTTTGTTGTTATTTTCATATTATTATTATTACCACAAATATGTGAAGGAACTGGAATTCTTTACCCTATTGAAAATAAGATTTAGAAGGAACATGATAGCTCAGAAGCAGCTCTCCAAACTTAGAAGCAATATTCAAGGGAAACAATTATTTATTGTCTTATTTATTATTATTTATTGTTTTATTTATTATTTATTATTATTAGGTGCATCTTGTGTACTTAGGCACTGTGCTAGCACTTTTTGCTGCTTGATCCCAGAGGGAAGAACTAGGAGACATGGGTGGAATCTTCAGAGGTAGATTTTTGTCTTCATATTTGCAAAATTTCCTATATATGGGAGCTAATTAAAGGGGACATATATACCTTGGGATGATGATGATGATGATGATGCATTTATTAAGTTCTGTCTCTGTGTGTGTGTGTGTGTGTGTGTGTGTGGTATTGTGCTATTTGCTGAGAATATGAAAACAAGAAAGCAAAAAATGTTCCTAATTTTAAGGAAAGTTCCTAAATATAAACTCAAAGAGCTTATATTTAATGAGGGGAGCTAGAAAGGGGGAATTTACAAGAAGAGATGGGCAGCTAGGTGGTGCAGTGGATAAAGTGCTAGGCCTGGAGTCAGAAAGATTCATCTTTCTAAGTTCAAATATCACCTCAGACACTTATTAGCTGTGTGACTCTGGGCAAGTCACTTAACCCTGTTTACAGTTTCCTCATCTGTAAAATGAGCTGGAGAAGGAAATGACAAGCCACTCAACATCTTTGCCAAGAAAAACCTCATTGGGGTCAAGAAGAGTCAGACACAACTGAAATTACTGAACAGACAGGAAGAGATAGCCATTAGTCTGTGTGATATAATAGAAATGGAAATGAACTTGGGAGTCAGAAAACCTGAGTACAATTAAATTTCAACATCTCTTTCTTGAATTGGTTATTTTAGTTCTCTGAACCATTTATGGTTCCACTTCAATTTCAGAGGCAGTCTCTAGGTCCCTGGGGTATCCCAATAATCTGTCATTGGTCCTGTGTTAGTTATCACTTTTATTAATGATGTATATAAAAGTATATCTAGAAATTTTGTAAGGGAAGCATGGTAACATGATTTTGAAATGTCTAGGAAGTAATGTGGAGACCTCTCTGCTGGCAAAGATAAGATGAAATCTCACCTCTTCCACTATAGCCCTCTGATTGAGGAGTTCTTCTAAAAACTTCATTTTGAGTATATGCTCAAGGCATCCATGCTTATTTCTTTACTTCTTTCCCAGTTCCTCACCTTACCTTCCAGATTCTCCACCATGTCTTCACATGGGTTCTGACTCTTTCTTTCTTTTAATCTGCCTTCTATCTCTCACTACTGGAATGTAAACTCCTTGAAGGCAGGCACTGTGCTTCTTTTGCTTGCAGTTGTATTACCAAAACTTGGCACAGTGCGTGGCACATAATAAACCTTTAATAAATGCTTACTCATTTATCAGAGCTCAAGTCAGAGTCCAGATTCCATTGAAAGGGATGAAGATTATGAAGATGATGACTAGAGTGTAGGTGGCATGGATTGGAAATGGCCAGGAAGTGACTTGGAAACCTGGTTTTACCAGAGACCATCAAATGATAGGTAGATAGAACTGTAACCAAAGTTTGGAATCTTTGTCACATATAATTTAGATTAGATAATCTCAGAAGTTCCTTCCAACTCCAAGGTTCTGTAATTCCATAACATGTGTGTATAATAACTAGATTTTATATAGTGTATAAAAATTGCAAAGGAGTTTTACAAAGATTATCTTATTGTATCCTTATAAAAGCACTAGGAGGAAGGAGGTACTTCTATTATCCCTACTTTATAGATCAGAAAGCTGAGCCAGAAAAATGGTTAAGTGAATTGTTCAGAGTCACATAGCTAGTAAATGTCTGAGGTTGGATTTAAACTCAGGTTTTCTTGATTTCAGGCTCAGTGATCTATTCACTATGCCACCTAGCTTCCTTTAAATATCTAGCTCCTTCTGGGTGTATGTATGTATGTATATGTGTATGTATATATGTATGTATGTATATATGTGTACATATGTACAAATATGCATGTGTACAGCTTTAACTATATGTATATATACATGTGTATTATGCATATACACATACCTAATAGAACTATGCATGTATGTGTAAATATATTATGTATGTATATATACTGTAATTAAAGTCTGTATTTTCCTATATGTTATCTCTCTGGATATTAATATTAAGTGGATTATTTAATAAATATCTGAGTCTCGTTTGTCATAGTCTTGTGATTTTATGTACATGTGAAAGATACTCAAGGAGAACCTTCAGTGTCACATCAAGGCTACGAGGCAAATGCTTTCTGAAGTTAATAAACACAGCAGGAGCTTGTCTCTACATTCCTCAGTATGACAATAAAGATGTGGTATGCTCTCAAAAAATCATATATAAAAATAACCAGTAGAAATTTTCTGTGCAAGTTCACTGTTCTCTCTTCATGCTTTAATCAAAGTTACCTGCTACATTAGGCAGAAAATATTCTTTAAAAAGGGGTTTAAAAAGCTGGTGTGTAGCTAGGTAATTGCTGATGTCTTCTCCCAAGATAATAAAAAGAACAAATGGATGGTATCTAGGGCTTGGGGTAACTCTCTTGTGATGAGTTTATGGGAAAACATGGACAAGGGTCAAATAGGTTAAGAAATTATGGAGGGACTAAATGGTAATTATTGAATCACATTGATAAAACCACTGCTCCATTAAAGTATCAACGTGGAATCACAGGATCATAGAATTTAGAGTTGGGAGGGCCCTTGGAGATCAGCTCGACCAGTGCTTCTATCTTTTTTTTTTTAAACAAATACTTTATTAACTTCTGTTTTACATCATTCATTTCCGCCAGATTTTGAGTTACAATCATTTTCCCCCCATTATTCCCCTACCCAACCTCCAGAATAGCAGTCCCACAAGATATCGCTTCCTCCAATCTGCTCTCTCCCATACCTTCTCCCATACCCCCATCGACTTTTCCATTAGAGGAAGATGAATCTTTGTGTCCCAATGCCTGCACATCTTATCTCCCAATTATAGGCAAAAGAGTATTAATAATAGTATTTATATATATATTTGAAACATTTAATGTTACGACCTTGAATTTCAGATCCATTTCCTTCCTCCCTTGTCACCCATTCCTTCTTGGTATATAAGTAATTCAGTATATGTTGTACATGTCTAGCTGTGCAAAACATTATCATAGTAGATATATTGTACAAGGCTGCTTATAATTCCCTCCCACTCATCCCACCCCCCACCTGGTCCATTCCCTACATGATCCTGTCCCTCTTCTATAGTGAGTACTTCCAACCTCCCCTCACCCCAAGGATGCCCTCCCATCCATCATCCCTCCTCTCATCCCCCTTCCCCCTATCCTGCTGCAGGTTGAGATATCCCATTTAGTATGTATGTCATTTTCTCCCTGAACCAAATTCAATGTGAATGTGGTTTTGCCTTTTTAGCCTTCCTTATTCTCCCCCTCCTTGCACCCACTTCCCCTACATGAGATAGTTTACCCTACCATGTCTCTCCCCATCTCCTCTTGCCACTTTCCTCTCTCACCTCATAATTTCATCCCTTGAGTACTCTCCCTTCCCAACAAAATCAACCTATGCCCTCTATCCATATATAACTGTAACCATATACACACACATTCACATATGTATTCATATGACCACACCCCCTTCTTCCATTATTTTCATAGTGAGAAAGATATCATCAGTCACAGATATTGCTTTTCCATATAGGAATGTAAATAGTTCAACTTTGATAAGTTCCTTTCGATTTCTTTTCCCTGATTACCTTCTAAGGCATCTCTTACTTCTTGCGTCTGGATGTCAAATTTTCTATTCAACTCTGGTTTTTTCCTCAAGAATGCTTGAAAGTCCTCTATTCCACTGAATGACCATATTTTCCCCTGAAACAAAATACTCAGTTTTGCTGGGTAGGTGACCCTTGGGTTCATTCCCAGTTCTTTTGCCCTCTGGAATATCATATTCCATGCCCTTCGAACCCTCAGTGTAGAAGCTGCCAGGTCCTGGGCTATTCTGATTGTGTTTCCACAATATTGAAATTGTTTCTTCCTGGCTGCTTGTAGTATTTTCTCCTTGATCTGGGGATTCTGGAACCTGGCTATAATATTCCTGGGAGTTTTCTTTTTGGGATCTTTTTCAGGAGGTGATCGGTGGATTCTTTCAACCTCTATTTTGCCCTCTGGATCTAAAACATCAGGGCAGTTTTCCTTGAGAATTTCTTGAAGGGTGATTTCTAGGTTCTTTCTTTGATCATGGCTTTCAGGTAGTCCAATAATTTTTAAATTGTCTCTCCTGGATCTATTTTCCAGGTCAGTGGTTTTTCCCATGAGATATTTCACATTGCCTTCTAATCTTTCATTTGTTTGGATCTGCTTAACAGCATCTTGATTTCTCATAAAGTCACTAGCTTCCATTTGCTCCAGTCTAACTCTGAAGGAATGAATCTCCTCAGTGAGCTTTTGAGATTCTTTTTCCATCTGGCAAATTCGACTTTTTAAGGCATTCTTCTCCTCATTGCCCTTTTGGGCCTCTTTTGCCGTTTGAGTTAGTCTATTTTTTAAGGTGTTTTCCTCAGTCAGGCTGTTGACCCTAATTTCATACTTTTCCTGTATCCTTCTCATTTCTCTTTCCAATTTTTCCTCCACTTCTCTTATTTGATTTTTAAAGTCCTTCTTAAGGTCCTCTATGGCCTGCAACTCGGTCATGTTTTCCCCTGGGGCTTTTGGAGCAGGACTTCTGACCTCACAGTCCTTTTCCCGCTCTATGCCCCCAAAATAGGAGTCTAGGGTTGCATTTTTCTGTTTCCTTTGCCTTGGCATGTTGCCACTTAATTGCTTGACTTTTGGGCTTTTTGCCACACTATGGCTTTAAGGCCAGATAGAGGAATTTTTGTCCCAAACGTGTGGGGGGCAACTTCCGTTTCTGGCAAGCTGTAAACCCACCCACAACTTCCACCCTAGATCACAATCCAGATCCAGGGAGGTTAAAGCAAGAGCGATTACCCCCTAAGACTGATCGCTGGATCTCCCCACGATTTGTAGGCTGGGAGCCGAAATGCCTATGAAAACTACAGAATGGCGTGTCTCCTCAGTGGCTTCTAGCCCCCAGGGGAGGGAGCTGACGCATTCCCCAAATACAGGTCCCAAAGTCCATAGGACACTAACCTCTTACTTTGTCCTAGGCAAGTCTATGTTGATAATTCTGGCGTCCCATAGTTCCTGGTGTTCTGGGGTTCCTCCAGCTGGCTGCTGGCCCTGCCGCCCTGGGGCTAAAACCTCGGCTCACGTGGACCTGGGCTCGGCTCGGCTCCTGCGCCTGCGCGCTGCCGTCCCAGACCACTGCGCTGGTCCTTCCTGCAGGGTGCTGGGCTGTCCTCAGCGGGAGGTTAGCTTCTCTGTGTTGTTCTGTGGGTGCTGGGGCTCCAGAAGATTTTCAGAGTCCTTTTTTACATAGTTTGTGGAGAATCTGGGGGCAGAGAGGCTTGGACGAGCTGTTTCTACTCCGCCATCTTGGCTCCGCCCCCCAGTGCTTCTATCTTGAAAAGGGAAGTGAGCCTTGCCTACAGCCAGTAAGGGGGTAGGGCATGCATTTGAACCCATTCATAGAATGATTGGATGTAGCAGTGAAAGGGACTATTAAAGATAATCTAATGTCCAGTTCCTCGTTTTACAGATGAAGAAACTGGCCCAGAGAGCTTAAATTACTTAGTAGAGGTAGGAAAGCCAAAATTGGATTATACCTCAATTCTTCTGATTCACAAGTTCAGTGTTTTTCCTATTTTCCATAGACAGGAGGTTCTAGTCCATCTCTTCACCATTCCACTTGCAGGTCAGTCATCAGACTCAGCCCCTTCCCACCCAACCTTGGATTCCACTCCCCATGATAGATAAGCTTTCTTCTTCTCTTGCAGTCTCCTCATCATGGCATGCCTCCTCATCATGGCATGCCTCCTCTGTTTTTCCTTCTCCCTTTTGTGTGTTTTCTCACCCTATTAGAATGTGGGCTTCTTGAGGATGGAAGACTGTCTTGTTGGATTTTTTATCCCAAGCACTTGATATAATGCCTGGAACATAATAAATGCTTATTTATTAAATTATCTCACTCCCTGTCTCTGTCTGTCTCTGTTTCTGTATGTCTCAATCTCTGTCTCTGCCTCTTTCTCTCTGTCTCTCCTCTCTGTCTCTCTGTCTCTATCCCTGTGTCTCTCACTCTCTGCCTCTCTCATGTACTCATGCAATCATGGACACATGCATACACATACACGCATGCACACACTTGCCGATGGACTCTTAAAGAGAGGTTTTATCTTTGAAACCCAAGTACTTCTCACATTGTCAATATAATATCTGATATTTACATAGTGCCTTACAACACATATTACCCAGACTGACACATAGTTGGATTGTAAAAGAAGATAATGAAAGAGTTACTATACCTATTTTATAGCTGATGAAACTGAGAGCTTGTGTTGTTTGCCCCCAGTTGCAAAGCTACTGTCAGACCCTACCATATATTTTTATTGCAAGTTCAATGGACTTTTTACAAGTCCACCCCAGCTAAGGAACAGTTAACCTCATATCCTTCATCCCAGGGAAAAGGATTATATTTTTTGAGGGAGGAAGACAGGGTAATTGGGGTTAAGTGACTTGCCCAAGGTCACGTGGCTAGTACATGTTAAGTGCCTGAGGCCAGATTTGAAGTCAGTTCCTCCTCACTCCAGGGCCAGTGCTCTATTCACTGTGTCACCTAGCCAGCCCCCAAAATGATTATTTTCAATGAACTATTATTCCTTTTAACTCTTTTGAGCTTATAACTCTTACTGTCCATTTACTGAGCCATTCATCACTCTTTACTGCATTGTGACACTGCTCTTATATTTGCTATTTAACTTTTGAAGCATCATTTAACTTTGTCTATACCTCTAGGCCTAGTCTCCCCAATTCGACTACATATTCCTTGACATTAGATTTGTATTTTATGGTGGTGAGGTGGTGTAGTGCATAGACTTGGATTCAGGAAGACTTACCTCAATTTCCCCATCTGTAAAATGGATGTAAAAATAGCATCTACCCCACAGGGTAATTGTGAGGATAACTTAATATATGTAAAGTACTTTCTTGCCACTTGGGAGCCTTACAGATAGGAAATGATCAATAAATATCTGATTGATTTCTTGCTTCTTCAAGAACTTCTCAAGTCTTTTGATTCAATAGTTTTAATTGGAGTAAAAGAGAGGAAGAAATGAGAAAGAAGATTCTCTCCACATTTCATCTACCAACTAAGCTCAGAAAGTGACTTTCTGTGTATTCTTATCCCTCTTTCCCTTAAGCCTAATTACCAGAACAAGTATTTTCCTAATCACAGCTGCTATTTTTTTTAATCAGACCTACTGAGAAACTGATAGATTCTTTGTTCAAGCTTTTGACACTTTATTTCTGTGAAATTTGGGGAAAGATTTTATTTTATTTGTAAATTTGCTCTTTACCAAGAATCAGAGTTTTCATTTGTGGAAGACATAAGAAAGCAGTGAGTTATGAGAAAACAATGGTTGATAGTCTAATGATCATAATGATGGTGGTGGTGATGAAAAGAACGTGATTTCATATGGCTATGGTTTCATTTTCTGGCAGCATTGTTTATACATACTTGCCTCTATAGATACTAAGCTGACTCAGAATGTCTGACCTTGGCCAAATGACACCAGACTGAGCTGGTTTCGACAACTTTAGTTACTTTTCTGTCAGGTGAGTGCTGGATTTTGTATCTCAAGTACACCTATTTCTTTTTCCTCTTTTGTGGTGATTGTAGTTCTGTGACTTGAGAATGAATATTACTACATTGTACACAGTAACAGCAACATTGTAACAATTATCAGTTGTGAAAGACCTAGCTTCTATGATCAATATAGTGATCCATGACAAGTCCAAAGGACTCATGATGAAAAATGTTATTCAGCTTCAGAGAGAGAAATTATAAACTCCTGAGTACAGAATGAGGCATTTTTTTCCAATTTATTTTTCATGCTTTTTTTTGGTAACTTGATTAATGTGGAAATATGTTTTGCATGTCTTCATATGTACTATGAGTATCTTATTTCTCTCCTCAATAAGTTGTGGAGGAGGTAGAGGAAGGGAGAGAATTTGGAACTGAAAATAAACATTTAAAAAGAGAGAATGAGAATTACTTTAAAGAAATATTCAGGGGGGTGGAGCCAAGATGGCGGAGTAGAAACAGCACTTCCAAGGTGCTCTGCCCCACAAAACTTCCAAGCAATGTGAAAGGGGACCCTGAACAACTTCTGGAGCCCTAGCACCCACAGAACTACACAAGAGAAACTAACCTCCCACTGAGGAGAACCCAGAAGCCCTGCAGGGAATGGTGAGTGCAGTGCTCTGAGAGCAGGCAGCACAGTGCGTTGGGAACCTACAGCTCAGGGCTCTGCATGAGCTGTGGTTTTAGCGCTAAGGTGACTGGGCCAGCACCCAGCTGGAGGGACCCCAGAACACCAGCAGCTGTGGCGATTCCAGAATTATCAGCACAGATATGCCTAGAACAAAGTGAGAGGTTAGTGCCCTATGGACTTTGGGACCGGTATTTGGGGAACGTGTGGGCTTCCTCCCCTGGGGGCGAAAAGCTGCTGAAGAAACAGCTGCACAGAAGCCATTTTGCAGCTTCTCTGGTGGCTTTAGCTCCTGGTCTGCAAACTGTAGGGAGATCCAGCAATCAGTCTGGGGGTTAATCGCTCTTGCTTTAAACCGCCTGGATCTGGATTGTGGTCTGGGGGGGGAAGTTTGGGGTGGGTATCCAATTTGTCAGAGCAGGTGGAGGCTTTACAGAGGCTACTCAACCTGCGGAAGTTGTGAAGACCCCACATTTGGGACGGAAGCTCTCCTCTCTGGTGGCAGAGTCCTACTGTGGCAACAAGCCCCCAAATCAAGTAATTAAGTGGCAATATGCCTAGACAAACGAAACAAAATAAACAGAAAAATTCAACATTGGACTCCTATTTTAGGGGCAAAGAGGATCAAAGCATGGAGGAGGACTGTGAGGTCAGAACTCCTGCACCAAAAGCCCCAAATGAAAATACAAGCTGGCTACAGGCCATAGAGGACCTTAAGAAGCAGATAAGAGAAGTGGGGAGAAAATTGGGAAGAGAAATGATAAAGATGCAAGAAAAGTATGAAATGACAGTCAACAGCCTGACTGAGGATAATAACACCTTAAAAAATAGACTAACTCAAATGGCAAAAGAGGCTCAGAAAGCCAACGAGGAGAAGAATACCTTAAAAAGCCAAATTTGCCAGATGGAAAAAGAATCTCAAAAGCTCAATGAAGAGATTCATTCCCTCAGAGTTAGACTGGAGCAAATGGAAGCTAGTGACTTTATGAGAAATCAAGATGCTGTTAAACAGATCCAAACAAATGAAAGAATAGAGGGCAATGTGAAATATCTCATGGGAAAAACCACTGACCTGGAAAATAGATCCAGGAGAGACAATTTAAAAATTATTGGACTACCTGAAAGCCATGATCAAAGAAAGAACCTAGAAATCATCCTTAAAGAAATTCTCAAGGAAAATTGCCCTGATGTGTTAGACCCAGAGGGGGAAATAGAGGTTGAAAGAATCCACCGATCACCTCCTGAAAAAGATCCCAAAAAGAAAACTCCTAGGAATATTATAGCCAGGTTCCAGAATTCCCAGATCAAGGAGAAAATACTACAAGCAGCCAGGAATAAACAATTTCAGTACTGTGGAAACACAATCAGAATAGCACAGGACCTGGCAGCTTCTATAGTGAGGGATAGAAGGGCATGGAATATGATATTCCAGAGGGCAAAAGAGCTGGGATTGAACCCAAGGGTCACCTACCCAGCAAAACTGAGTATCTTGTTTCAGGGGAAAATATGGTCATTCAGTGGAATAGAGGACTTTCAAGCATTCTTGAGGAAAAAACCAGAGTTGAATAGAACATTTGACATTCAGACACAAGAAGCAAGAGATGCTTGAGAAGGTAATCAAGGGAAAGAAATCAAAAGGAACTTATCAAAGTTGAACTATTTACATTCCTACATGGAAAAACAATAACTGTTTCTGATGAAACCTTTCTCATTATGAAAATAATCGAAGAAGGGTATATGGGCTTATGTTTACAGGTATACATGGATAGAGGGCACAGGTTGAATCTGATGGGAAGGGATGATTCTTAAGGGGTGAAGTCAAGAGGTGAGAGAGGAAAGTGGCAAGAGGAGATGGGGAGAGACAGGGTAGGGTAAACTATCTCAGGTAGAAGAGGCAAGGGGAAGTAGTTGCAGTGGAGGGGAAGAACAGGAAGGCAAAAAGGCAAAACCATATTCTCATTGAGGTTGGCTCAAGGAGAGAATCACATACATACTAAATGCGATATCTCACCTTGCAGGAGAGTAGGGGAAAGGGGGATGAGAGGGAGGAGGATGGAGGGGAGGGCATTCTGGAGGGAGGGGAGGTTGAAAGTACCCACTATCAAAGAGGGACAGGACCAAAGTAGGGCATGGACCAGGTGGGAGGTGAGATGGGTGGGAGGGAAATGTAAGCAATCTTTTACAATATATCTACTATGGTAATGTTTTGCATAGCTATACATGTACAACACATACTGAATTGCTTATCTTCTCAGAGGGAGTGGGTGACAAGGGAGGAAGGGAATGGATCTGAAAATTGAAGTTTTAAAATTAAATGTTTCATAAGATGTCCAGGCATTGGGGCTCAAGAGATTCACCTTGCCCTAATGGCAAAGTCGAAGGGGGTATGGGAGAAGATATGGGAGAGAGCAGATTGGATGAGGGGATATCTAGTGGGACTGCTATTCTGGGGTGGTGGGTAGGGAAAAATGGGAGAAAAAGTGTAACTCAAAATTTGGTGGAAATGAATTATTTAAACCAGAAGTTAATAAAGCATTTGTTTAATGAAGAAAAAAAAACTATCCTAAAGTTATTGTTTTTTATCCTGAGGTTGTATTCTTTTAAATCCACAGCTGTATCAATAAAAAAAGTTAAATTAGAAAAAAAAAAGAAATATTCAAAAGTTGTAGTGTTTAAAAAGCACATTTCAGTGATTGTTAGTGATATTGCAGTTGTTGATGACATGGGGAAATCAGAAATATCAAGGTTCCTTTGAAATTATAAGGAGATGGGATCAATCACACTGTAGTGAAAATGAAAGTATGACTATAAACCAAAAAACTCGAAGAACTGACATAATTATTGTTATGAAACAGCCTGATCAGTTCTCAGGAAACAAACAAACAAAAAAAAAACTTCGAGAGGGAAATGGTAGCTAGAAAGATTGGTATTTATTCCTCTACAATTTTGTATAGGTTTCTTGAATATGGAAGAACAGGGAGAAGACTGACGTAAAAGAAAGTTGCTAACTGTTGCCATAGAGGAAAAAACCCCACCACTTGTCATGGGGATGACAATATAAAGACTGGGATTCTGAATATTGGGAAAAGGTAATTTTTACTGATGAATTTTACTTTTTCAATGAAGGCTACATGAAAATTGTTGTCAGAAGAAGCCCGAGGGAGACTTGAAAACCCATGCCCCCCCCCCCAATTTTGGGTAGTACTCTTTTAAAATTTGAACCTGAAAGATTTAATCCTATTGATGGAATGATTGATTCTGGTAAATATATTAATATACCAAATAGCAGACTTTTTGTGGAATGACACATTTTAAATGGAGATGGAATACTCCATTTGTTCAATTTGAAATGACCTTGCACCATGCAAAATATGACGGAAGATTAAGAAATGTATGTAAAAAATGGAGATAAATTTGCTTCAGTCTCCTGGAACTGATACTTGATTTAAACTCCATTAAAGCCTATGGAATGCTAGGAATCACAGTGCACAGCTATAATCCCTTTTATTGGAAGGGGTAGTGCTGGTGGATTGCTTGAATTTCAAAATTCTAAACTGCAGTAGGGTTAATGCTGATCAAATGTCCACACTAAAGTTGCAATAGGACTTAAGCTGATTGGGTGTCCACACTAAGTCCAGCCCCAGTACTGTCAACTCCTGGGAATGAAGAACTCCCTGGCTGCCTAAGGAAGGATGGTCCCAATCAGGTCAGAAATGGAGCAAATCAATGCTTCTCTGTGGTTTAGTGGTTGGATCAGACCTATGAGTGGCCATTGCACTTCCAGCCTGGAAAATATAGGAAGACTAAATCTCCAAAAAATAAGGAAAAGTAGAAGAAGGCAACCTATAATCTAATCAGAACTAGACTTGAAAAAATGAACTTTTTGTTAGTTATGATAAACAGTTATGATAACAAAAGTATGCTTTCATGATGAAGAATTAAGACTCATGTCAAAAATCTTATGAACTCGGTAACTAAATCATAAAAAAAAAACTGTGTGATTGAAGCAAAAGAATATAATAGATGCTAAACTTTTTTAAAATGCAAAAAAATTGAAAGGTTTGCTGTATGCTAATAAGTCTAATCCTTTTACTTTGTGTACATTTTGTAAAAAGTTGAATTATATCATTCCCTCTAGCCCTGTATCCTACTCTAATTGTCCCAAGAATGCTTTCAGTGTAACTAAAATATGTTTATATTCCAGTACTCTTATTTAATTATGACAAGCAGTCATTTCATATACCTATGCAATAATCCACAGAACATTAAATAGAATAGAATAGCACAGTAGTAATGTATTCATAAATCATTTCTATCTAAACCCTATTAATATATGAGGAGAACAAAGAGAAGAATAATGTGAATAGTCATAGTAATTAGCAGTAAATTGCATTTACATAGCCCATTATGATTATTATGATACAAAGCACTTTTCTTCACAACAACATAGTAAATTTGGTACCATTATTATACAGTGGCTGGCAGAGTGCACTTAAAAAAACAACCAGGATAATTGAGTTTGACTCACAAGTAGGGACCATGTATCTGACTCCTCCATCAAATTCCTATAGTTTGTGCAATGGATAATGTCATCTGATCCTCAGCAGGAGGTTGTCATACTGAAAGTCAAGTATCATAAATAGAATCTTTTTCTATTGAATTTCCTAGCTATGTGTTACTAGTGTTTGAGAACACAATAAATTTTTATGGACTTATTTTATAGTTTGTGGTTTTTTTCTAGACTCGTTTTATTATATCTAATCATTTTTGGCTCGTTTCCTGGATTTTCTAAGTATCCACTTTTCTAACATTTTTGATATATTTAAGTCTTTCAGTTTTTAATTTTAATTTTTTTCCAATTTGCAAGCATTTATTATTGTCTCTCCCTCTTGCCACCCTACCATGTTTCAAAAAGAAAAATGACCCCTTTGTAGGAAATATTCATAATCAAGTAAAACAAATTCTCTCATTGTCAATGTCCAAAAATATTTGTCTAATTCTGCATCTTGAATCTATTGTCTCTCTGTCAGTAGAGGTCATTAGAAGTAGTATGGTGTACACTTACCTTGTTCCTATCTTTAAGGGACATGAATGTAATCCTTCTTACCTAATATTTTTTTAATATTTTCAGTCAGTCAATAAGAATTTAATAAGTGATTTTTTCCAGACACTTGCTAAGCACTAGTCTAGAAAGGCAAAATATAGTCCCTATTTTTAGAGTTCAGTCTAATAGAGAAGACAATATGCAAAAATTATATATGAACAAGATAAATGCAAGGTAAATTAGAGAAAAGCTACAAAAGGAAGGCATTAGCATTATGGGAGATCAGGAACGAATAGATCCTGATTCTTATATGTGCTAATAAAGAATAGATGTTGAGTCTCATAGAATGTATCTGTACCATCTATTGAGATAATTATATGATTCTTACTATTTTCTTATTAATGTGATTAATCACTTTTGCTCTATTCTTTCCCCTTATACTTTATCAGTCTTATATTGGAGGGGTAAATCTCCCTGTTAATATTGAATAATTCTCTTAGTATATTACAAAGAATAATAATGTGCCCTGGTTAAGATTTTACTTAGGATTTTTGTATTTCAATTCATAAGTGAGATTGGCCTGTAAGTTTCTTTTTTATGTTGAATATGTTAGATTTTGGAATTAACATATATTTGACATTTGTTGTGAAATACCATGCATGTAATTGGGAGATAAGATGTGCAGGCATTGGGGCACAGAGATTCACCTTACCCTAATGGAAAAGTCAAAGGGGGTATGGGAGAAGATATGGGAGAGAGCAGATTGGATGAGGGGATATTCTGTAGGACTGCTATTCTGGGGTGGTGGGTAGGGGAAAAAGGGGGAAAATTGTAACTCAAAATTTGGTGGAAATGAATGATGTAAACCAGAAGTTGATAAAGCATTTGTTAAAATAAAAAAATAAACAAAAGTCAAGAGTGACAGTCTGAAGAAATGATTATGGGCCCAAGGTGTTGAGTGAGGAGCAAACAGAGAAACAAACAGTAGTTATGTGGCTCTGAGTGTTATTCTGATCCAGCTGATGACCCAGTCTGAAGATTGCAAGGGAGGATAGGAAGGGAATACACATTTATATAGTACCCTTTCCTTCCTATTTCTCCCCACTATTTTCCTTGAGAATCATGACTGTATTTTTGCTCCAGGTGAATTTCATTATAGCTTTATAAAGTAGTTCTTTAGTAATTTAGTTGGTATGGCATTAGTTGGTATTGAATAAACAAATCATTGAGGTAATATTGTTATTTTTAAATATTTAATTTTTTTCCAATTTAATGAAAGACAATTTTAACATTTTTTTGAATTTGAGCTCCAGGTTTTCCTCCCCCCCTTCCTCTTCTCCCCTTCACTGAGAAGGAAAGCAATTTGATATAGGTTGTGCATGTATAGTCATGCAAAACATATTTCTGTGTTTCATTCCGTGAAAGAAAACAAAAGGCAAGAAAAATAAAATTTTTAAAAAGTAAAAATAAATACCATAAAATGTTTATATTTTTTAACAGTTTGGGTACATTTTTTTCTTCAGATTTCACCTTTCTGTCACTTAAATTGTAGGGTGAAGGAGTGAAGGATAAGAGATTGCAGCATGAATCTACTAATATCCCTGAAATATTAAGTGAATCAAGAGGAGACCTCAAGTCAATTAGAGAGATGCACATTCAAGGATTTAGGGAGAGATATGGAAAAGAGTTGGGCAGAATAAAAAGATGTGTAATGAAGGAGATTGTGATCTCTCTCAGAGAAGGAAATGTTCATCCCAATGGGATCATGTATCCAATAAAGAAAATAAAAGAAAAAAGGAGCTTTTTTTTTTTCAGAAAAGATTAGAAAAAGGCTTTGGAAAATAAAACTAACCAATGTAGAAATGAACATTTCAAACTTCCAGGTCATGGGAGTAACTAGATGGCACACTATATATTTTATCTGAATCTCATGAACTCTCAAACCTCCCTAAAACAGAAATTATATGCCCAAGATAAGGCAAATTCAGCTGTTTCTATGGTCTAGGATGCTATGAATGAAAAATAAGTTTAAAAAAAGAAACCCCCTAGCCAAGGACTTCCCCTCATTGACTCTGAGCTCATTTAACACCCTTCCCCAACATCTTACTGTGCCAGTTGCAAGGTTGTACTCACTGACCCAAGGACATGACCCAGGCTTACATCAAAACACACACCTGTGGTGTGGTTCCCCCTCCTTCTTTCTGTTGTTATAAATACTAAAGCTCCAGTCTGTGAAAATCTCCGTGGGCCTCTATAACCACCTTGGTCACAGCCCTTGAGAGCAAAAGACTGCCAGGGGCTAAAACTGAAAGTATTGATGCTGCAAAGCTCTGAACTAGTGGTTTCTCTGAACTGACAGTACTAATAGTTTCTGAACTGCTGGTGCCAGTAGGCTCAGAACTTCCAGTTCAGGGCCAAAGAACTAAAGAACACAGAAAAGGGGACAAGTCACTAGAACAGGATATTGCGTCAGTGAGGAGCTGTGTGCCACTCCACCAAGCCTGAGGGAAGAGCACAACACCCATTTGGAACAAGTTCTGGAGGCCCAAAAGTTGATTGGTGCAGAGAATTAGTCTGTTGATCTGTGAATTTTCCAATGTGTCAGGAGGTTGAGATGCTTTGAAATCTAGCCTCTAGTTAAACCAGTCAAAAGGGAAAGAATCAGAAGTAAGAAATAAAGAAAATAAGGAGAAAAAAAGACTAGAAATATCAAAGATCCCAGGAAAAAGAAATCTCAAAGACCTTGAAAATAAACATATGTTTGTATGTATGTGTACACATGCACATAACATGCACACACATATGTGTGTACATAGTAACTACTGAAGGAAATATGGCCTCCAGATCTAGTGCTGAAAAATTAAGAAAAATGATGAGACAGAGATCCCTGTGGAAGTTGAGGAGAACATGGAACCACAAAATGCTGAATGGCTTAAAAGAGAAATAGAATTTTGAGAGCAGAATTTATGTCCTATTTAGCAAAACTAGAGGCAACTAGGATAGAGCACTGAGACTGGGGTCAGGAAGACCTGAGTTCAAATGTGGCCTCAGAAATTCTCTAGCTGTGTGACCCTGGGAAAGTCATTTAGCCTCTGTTTGTCTTACTCCACTGGAGAAGGAAATGGCGAACCACTCCAGTATTTTTGCCAAGAAAACCCCATACTGGGTCACAAAGAGTTGGATATGACTGAATGGCTCAACAACAATAATAGTATCATCAATACCAGCAAAAATAATGATTAGAACAGAAAAACTTGGATTTGCAATGGCAAGCCTCACCCAAGAAACAGAAGAGAAAACAATAGATTGGGAATGCAAAAACAAACATTTTTTTTAAAGAAAAGATATTAATTTTACCTTGAACAATACTAATGACAGAAAAGCAAGAGGAGTGAATAAATACAGTCATCAACAGTAAGAGACTGACAATAGAAAAACCAATAAGACTTCTTTCTAGATGTATATAAGGAGATGGGTAAAAGATGGAAATCTGGGAAAGGCAAGAGTGAAGAGGTAGACAGAGAGCATTATACACAGGACCTGGCAATAACCTAATTTTAGGTGAATGCTTCTTTTGTGGGACTGCATAACAGCATGGGAGGGTATATGTAGGGGAACAGTAAGACAGAGAGGAGTGAGTGATGTACCAGAGTCAAATCAAGGGCCATCACTGAGGGGAAGAGGACTTCAGTGATTTTAGAAAGATAATATCCTATGGGGGCTTAAACATAAGTTTCATAATAAAGCTAACTCTTTGATATAAACTCTTGGGAAAACTGGAGAGTAATCTGGCAAAATACCTTACATAGCAATACATTATAATGCAGTAATAATTCTAATGTAACACATTAATATGTATATATAATATATTGATACATTTAATATTTTAAAATATGCTATAAAATTAGAAGAGAAACAGATCATGTATGTCTCATAGCTATGGGTTAAAGATGTGTTCTTAACCAAACCAGAGGAAGAGGCAATTACAAAAAATCAAATAGGCAACTCTGATTACTTGAAACTGAAAAGTTTCTACAACATTACTGTATCTAGAATAAGAAGGGAAGTAGTCAAATGGGGGAAAAATTTTTGTATCTGATTTCTCTGATAAGGGCTTAGTATCCAAGATATAAGAGCCATTCCCCATTAGATAGATGGTCAAAGGGCATGAATAAACTGTTTGCAAAAGAAGGAATTGTAAAGCATTTACAACTATATGAAAAAATGTTTCAAATAACTAATAATGAGAGAAAATACAAATCAAAACAACTCTGAAGTTTGACATCATATCCTGCAATTTGGAAAAAAATGTCAACTAATAGCAACAGTCAATGTTGTGGGAAGATAAATATGCTAACACGTCGTTAGTGGAGCTGTGAAATGATACAACTACTTTGAAAAACATTTTGGAATTATGTAAACAAAGTGACTAAAATGTTCTTGTCTTTTGAATAAAAGACTCCATTACTGGGCTTATATCCCAGGGAAGCCACTAATGAAAAAAAAGTCTCCATATATGCCAAAATATTTAGAGCAGCACTTTTTGTGATAACTAAGAACTGGAAACAAGGAGATACCCATCAATTGGGGAATGGCAATTGTGGTACATGAATGTAATGGAATATTACTGTGCTGTAAGAAGTAATGCTTGGAAGATCTATATGAACTGATGAAGTGACATAAGCAGAGCCAAAAAAAAACAAAAAACATGTGTGTGTGTGTGTGTGGTGACTACAATAATATAAATAAAAAAGATAATCACAAAATCAAAAGCAAATATAACCAAATTATGAAGATAAAGTGGAACTCAAATTAAGAGACATTAGAAGACACTCCCAACCTTCCCTTTTGTGGAGGTTCACAGGAATTAGACATTAAAAATTATATTTTACCATCTCAATATATCAATCATTTTGACTTTCCTTCAAAACAAAAAAACCCACTATTTGTCATATGATGTCATATGATAGCTCTTTGGGAAATGGAGGGGGAGGGATATGTTGCTATAAAGAACAGAAAAGACTAGTAAAAATTATCTTTAAAAAAGAAATAAACATCTATCCTATAGACAATGGTAGAAGTAAGTGAAAAGGGAAAGAGGTAAATTCTCAGAGAACAAGAACAAATACAAAGTCATTGTCTTATTAGCTGAAGATTCATGGAAGTTCCTATCTTCCCTTTGAGTCTTGCCATCAAATCCTTAGGTAATTGATTATTTTGCCAATTCCTACAGACAAATAGATGAGCAGGCACACAGACACATAATATATTTATATTTGCACAGACAGGGGTGAAGTTCCCTTTCTCTTGGAGAACAATGAATTGTTGTGGTGTTACATTGCAGAAGCCAAACTAGCTTTCATTATAGATAGTGTAACAAAGGGTATATATGTGTTTACTCTTCAGTTAATTCATTGTTAATTCTCTGATCTCTCTTTTCTGTCTGAATACTCTTAAAATACAATATGAACATGGAGGACAATGTCTGCAAAGTTGCTATGTTATTTGGGAAGCTCCAAAAAGCTGCCCAACTACTGTTGCTCACAGAATCAAGATTGTAACTTAAGCCCTAAGTGAGCATGATGTGAGATGTTATCATTACATAGCTGATGCAATATGACATTAGACTATTATCTGGTTTATTGAAATAGTGTTTTCCATAGTTTCTCATTAGGCATAGTATTTTTCTGAGCTTTATTGAGGATTTTGTTTTTATTATTTGAGAAGAAAATAAATGGCTTATGTTTTAGGTTGATGGAAATGATTTGCATATGAAATTTCTTCTCTAGAGTTTATATATCTCTTATTTTAATTTATTTAATATTTATGAAAATAACCAAATTGAGAATTTGGTATCAAGAGCAATTTTTCCTATATGTTTCCTTACCAGAACACTTTTATATCTTTCAAAAAATCAGATGTTTATTGAATGCCTTGCTATGTGCTGGACTTTGTGCTGGTTACTATGGGGAACACATAGAAGTGTAAATTCCTGCTTTTAAGCAGATTTTGCAAAAATGACCCCAGTCATGGGGCGGCTAGGTGGCACAGTGAGTAGAGCGTCGGCCCTGGAGTCAGAAGGACCTGAGTTCGGATCCGGCCGATCCAGCCTCAGACATTTAACGCACACACAAACAAAAACCTAGCTGTGTGACCTTGGGCAAGTTACTTAACCCCAATTGCCCTCCAAAAAGCAAAAAAAAAAATTTACCCCAGTCCTTAAGAGTAGCTCATATGAACCTTCTATGTGGGATATGTAAAATTCAGTCCAATTCAACAAGGCAGGGGATAGGAAACAGGAAATAGGCATTGAACTTTTGAATTCATTAGTATAGGGAACTCCCAGATGGAAAATCTCCCTGTACCAATTCAGGTTGCCACCTTCTCTATAACTCATGGTATTAGAGCTGCATAGAATACTAAGAGTTTAAGTGATTTACCCAAGGGACACAAAGCCAGTATGTATCAGAAGTGGGAATTGAAACCAGATCTTCTTGGGTTCAAGGCCATCTAGCTACTCTGTTGTGCTTCCAGTCATACAAATCAAGAAACAATTTCAACATACCTAGGAAATCCAATGTACTGTGCTATATACTCCTGGACAGAGATTTAGAACTTGTACCTAAAGATAGGCAAATACAAAGCATGTACACTGCAGTATTGCATTGCAATTTCAAGAGGGAATTTTTATTTATGAAAATTCATTTCAGGATGGACTTTTGCATTATTTACTTAGAAAGGGTTTGTCAAGCAAATTAATGGCCAAAAGAAGTTTCAGAGACTTGTTTAATCTTCTTAGGTAAATAAAATTGAAATAATTCTGATAGACTAATTTTATGAAAATAGATATTGTTTGTTACAAGTAAATCTTATCATTAAAAAGGTCTTAGAGTGTCTGTATACAAAGCCATATTGCTGACATTTAGTTGAAATTATGTGTACTTTAATAATATCAAAGCTGTATTTCTGTTCCATGAATAGACTTTCACAAATTTGGCCTGACCTTGCCACCAGTTATCTGACTGGTAAGCTTTTGCTGTGGAAAGATAGCTTTTGATGGGTATTTGGATTATAAGCAGACCAATGGTCCATGGAGGATCAGAGGTTCCATATCTTATTTCAATTTTAAATCATCTAGTCCTTGGAGTACTTACCATATTATGCCAAGAGTTATAGGCAAGATAGCTTGGATTGTTCATTTCAGGGAATTACAACTCAAAACAATATATGCATTAGTTTTGCTGGTGACAAGAGTCTAGAATGGGAGATAACACCAGAAGCTTCATCAGAATAGCAAAGTACAAGATTATATATCATCTACTAGGCTAAAAACAAATGTAATTAAAATGGACAGAAAGTGATATTCCGATAAATCAGATAATACTTCAATGTCATAACACATCAGCTTGGGAATGATAACATTTTACTCTGGTCACTTGTTTTCTAAACTGCAATTTAGCCTCTCTTTACCATCATCACTTCATTCAGCCTTTGAGTAATAGCATCTTAAGTGCCTGCCACTTCACTGATATGTATCTAAAATTTTTTAATGATTACATAACACATTTAACTTAACCATATGTTCTCTGAAATGCTGAATTTTCCTCCACTGGAGAAAATAACACATATGTGAAAGAAATGGTCTAAATTAAACATTAATTAAACTTCATAATACATGTTTGCCTCTGTATAATTACATGCTTCTGCCATCAGCCACTGCTTTACTTCAGGAGACAGGAGAGTTATAGAATCTTATTGGTTACTTCAGAAATCAGTCAACAGGGTAACTATAGAGGTTTGAAATGCTGGCACCTTGGGAGGCAATATGGTACAGTGGAAAGAATGCTTAACTTGGAGTCAGAGCAGTTGGGTTCAAATGCTGCCTCTTCTACTTACTATATGTTAGACCTTACACAAGTCACTTAACCTCCATGGAGCTTGGCTTCCTCAAATGTAAAATGATTTGTTCATCTTTGGTTCACACTCCTGACTCTCCAGACTTTCTCCATGCTAAAGCAGTTTTCTCACTCCATCCCTGAACTTCTCCCACTGAAAAGCGACTCCCCTCTGTGGTCTCTTCCTCTGATTGGTGGTGGTGGTGGTTGTTCATCCTTCATTCTCAAAGAGAACCAGCAACATCTCGAGAGTGATGTCTGATTGGTCACTTCCTCTCAGAACCTCCATTTTAAGTAAGGAAATACCCAGGTCACCGTATCTTTGTTCCTCTCTGGGCTCCACTCTTGACTCTTCAGACTTGCTTCACTATACCCACACAAGTGTACCTTCTCCCTCCCCAGTATTCACTCAGCTTTTTTTTTTATATGTTGTCTTCTCAAACACAAAATAAATGAATGTAAGCTCTTTGAGGGTAGGGACTGTCTTTCTTGTTGGTATTTATATTCCCAGTATTTAGCACAGTACCTGGCACATATTAAGTACTCAATAAATTCTTGTTGACTTAATCTTTTGGACTAGATGAACTAGGAGGATCTTCCCTATCTAAATATGTTCAGTTCAGTAAACATTTATTAAGTCCCTACTCTGTGTAAGGCATCTGGGGTGAACAGACAAAAAAGGAAAACTATTGCCAAAAGGCCACCCTCCTATGAAGTGAGTTTACACTCTACTAAGGGGGTACAACATGTACAAAAGCAGATGGGTAAGACTCTCTTATTAAGTCATGTATTAAGATACTTTATGAGACATTGTTATGTAGGAAATATTCATGGCTGCAGTGCTTCCTTTTTGGAGTTTAATATTCCCAGTTTATCTTTAACACAGGTTAAAAGCCCACAGAACATTTCCTGCATCAAACATGAGCCACAACTTCCAACTTAAAAAAATTCTTACCATTTTCCACAAAGCCGGTAAAGTCAGCTTCTTGGTAGTTAGAGGAGGATGCCTTTACAATTTTTTTTAAACAAATGCTTTATTAACTTCTGTTTTACATCATTCATTTCCACCAGATTTTGAGTTACAATTATTTTCCCCCCCTGTTTTTCCCCTACCCACTCTCCCAGAATAGCAGTCCCACAAGATATCACTTCCTCCAATCTGCTCTCTCCCATATCTTCTCCCACACCCCCTTTGACTTTTCCATTAGAGGAAGGTGAATCTCTGTGTTCCAATGCCTGCACATCTTATCTCCCAACCACAAGCAAAGGAGTATTAATAATAGTATTTATATTTATTTGAAACATTTAATTTTAAGACCTCGAATTTCAGATCCATTATGCCTTTACAATTTTAAAGAGCTTGCTGCTTCCCCAACCCTAAACCCCTGTGTCTTTATTCATTTGCTTCCTTCTCTCATGTCTTACAGGCAGAGAGGGTCCTTCTTGTTAGCACCAATCCTTCCCATAATCTCCTATCAATTGTCCTCCTAAAAAAATTTTTACATAACAGAGTTAGAGGCAGAACTATTTAAGAATCTTTATTCTCATCCCATAAATCATCCTATTTCTTTCTTTTTTTTTTTTTAAAGCAATTGGGGTTAAGTAACTTGCTCAAGGTTACACGGCTAGTCGTTATTTATGCGTGGGTGCTCATTTTCTGAGGCCGGATCTGATCTCGGGTCATCCAAACTCCGAGGCCGACGCTCTTACTCACTGCGCCACCTAGCCGCCCCTTTAGGGCAATTGGGGTTAAGTAACTTGCCCAAGGTTACACGGCTAGGTTTTTTTGTTCGTATGGATTAAGTGTCAGAGGCCGGCTCCGAACTCAGGGCCTTCTGATTCCAGGGCCGGCGCTCTATTCACTGCGCCACCTAGCCGCCCCGTCCTATTTCTTTCATATACCTTTAATCTCTCCTTTATAGACTACTTCCTACCTCTCAGCAAAAGTGTCCAAGTTTCCACAATTGTAGAAATACCTTTCTCTTGATTCTGCTGCTACCCAAACCACCATCTTGTGATGTCTCTGCTTTCTTTCTGCTGAACTAATAGAAAAGCTATTTTCCAATTACTGTATTCGACTACTTCATTACCCTTAGCCTCTTGCTGTCTTTCACAGTTGTCGGGTGGTGTAGTAGATAGATCACTCAACCCAGAGTCAGGAATACCTAAATTGAAATTTTACCTCAGATGCTTACAAGCTATGGCACCCTGAGCAAGTCACTGAGATGTTCTTATCCTCCATTTCTACATCTGTAAAAATAGAGGTTAATAATTACATCTACCTCTAAGATTGCTGTAAGGACTGAATGAGATTATATATATTTGCTTTTTGGAGGGCAATTGGGGGTAAGTAACTTGCCCAAGGTCACATGGTTAGGTTTTTTTCATTTGTGTGTGTTGTGTCTGAGGCCGGATCCGAACTCAGGTCCTTCTGACTCCAGGGCCAGAGCTCTACTCACTGTGCCACCTAGCCACCCCTTTGAATGAGATAATATTTTAAATGCCTTTAAAACCTTAAATTGCTATCTGAATTCAAGCCAATATTTGGCTTCCACCCCCAATATTGAAACTACCATTTCAAAGAACACTAACAGTCACCTAATTGCCAAATCTAAGCATCTTTATTCTTTCTCCCTTCCCTTACTTGTGGGAGCTTTTGGTACTATTGAACATTCTCTCCTCTTAGTGGAAAGAGGACTGGTCTTGGAATGCAGGGAATCTGAGTTCAAATTTTAACATTAGCCTTGCATCCTATGACCATACTTTGCTTTTCTAAGCCTCAGTTTTCTCATTTGCTCATTTGCAAAATGGGGATAATTCTTGTACTACCTATTCACACAGGATTGTGAATTTGGAAATGATTGACTAGTTGAACCAATAAAGTGGTCATTTATTGGTAGATATCAACTTGGAGGAAACATGGTAGTGGAATGCTTATCCTTGGCCTTGTGCTACTCCATGTCTCCATCAGTGGGGGTAGGTGACAAACTTGTCAAATTTGGAGATGACACCAAGTTTGTGCGGGGAAGATCTAATATGGCAGAGCATTCTACTCAGAGCTCAGAGCTCAACATAATACTTCAGATATGGTCTGATCAGGACAGAGAGTCATAGGGACTTTTCACCTCTCTTGCTTTTTTCATAATTTCTATTAATGTAGCTCAAGATCAAATTAACTTTAAAAAATGTCATAATCCTGGCTTACATTCAAGATCCATCAAAACTGTCAACTTCAAGTGTTGTCTTCTTCCTTTGAATTCTCACATCATTGTTTGTACATCTTATTCATACTCACACTCTTTGTATTATATTTATTGGTTTACATTTATTACCTACCCCACCTTACTATATTTCCAGATACTTAAAGAACAGAATCATCTAAAATACAGTACCTTAGACCACCCTATGAGTCTTGCATGTGCTATTTTAATTCAATGCAATTCAACTCAATTCAGTTTCACAAACACTTAAGTACTCGCTATATACTTGTCTATATTCTATATACAAGGAACTGTGCTTTGTGCTGGGGAACAAAAAAAAAAAAAAGGAAGTGATGTCGATCCTTAAGGAGTTTACATTCTACTGGGGGAGTACAACATTAATGTAGATAAGTAACTATCAAGTATAATATAAAATGCTATAAAATAATTATTGAATAGTTTTTAAGGCATTGGTTTGGTTTTTTTAATGATGATCTTCAGTACGACCTGTTGTTTACCCAAATTATAGAACACCAGAGCTTGAATTTCTCCTCAAATACCAATCTGTGATACCTGGAAATTCACAAATTCATAGACTGGGCACATTTGATATTGCACTAACCCTGCAGAAAAAGAGGTGAGCCTCTGGGACTGAAACAGTGATGGCAAGTTTAATTGCAGAATTTGATCATAAAACTGACCTTCAAATTCCTGTCCACAAAGAATAAAGGACTCTCTGTACTCCTGAGAAATATAATGAAATCAATAAGTATGAGGCCAGTGCCAGTTTTGATTGTTGCTTTGCTGATGTTGTGAGGTGTTAATCATTTTGTCCAGCAACATATGCATTTCTGCTGATACAGTTTTTGGTGTTCACACACTGAATAACTGTCCCTGCCTGTTCACACACCTCCCTTCCCAGTCCAATCAACCAACACAATGAAACCAAACTTGTGATTGTATCTGTCCCATTTCATCCATACTTTTAGTTACTCAGCCAACATTATGTAGTGTCTACTAGGTATAAGGACTCACCTAGGTCATATTACATTTGGCATTATTAACCAGAATTTCTTCACCAGATGAGGAAAATATACAAAAGACAATGAAATGGGGTGGCTAGGTGATGCAGTGAATAGAGCACTGGCCCTGGAATCAGGAGGACCTGCATTCAAATGTGACCTCAGACACTTAACACTCACTAGCTATGTGACCTTGGGGAAGTCACTTAATCCCAATTGCCCTGCCTCCTCCCCCCCCCCCTAAAAAAAGATAATGAAGTATAGTATAGAAAGCACCCAAGTTAAAGTTAGGAGATCTGGTTTCAAATGCAGTATCTAATACTAATTAGATGGGTGAATAGAAAAAGTAACAATCTCTCAGATTCTGAGTTCTCCTTCTTTATTAAAGGGAAACATCAACTCTATGGGTTGTTGTTAGGAAAGTGTTTTATAAACCTAAAAAGATGTGCAAATGTAATCTATTATAAAAAGTCTTTTTGTAAGAATATCATTTGTTGTTTAGTCATTTTAGTTATGCCTGACTTTTCATGACCCCATTTGGGGTTTTGTTCGCAAAGATACTGGAGTGGTTTTCCATTTCCTTCTCTAGTTCATTTTACAGATGAGGAAACTGAAGAAAAACAGGCTTAAGTTATATAGCTAGTAAGTGTCTGAGTTCAAATTTGAACTCAGGAAGATGTCTTGGTGATTCCAGACCCAGCACTCTATTCACTGTATCACCTAGCTGCCCCAAAATATTGTACTGGACTGGAAAGCTTTAGAGCAAGTTATAGTTGGTTGTACAGCAAATTTTACTGTTTTATTTATATTACTTTTCTTCCTGATTTTCTCCACAATTTTTCTAGAGCATGCAACAAAACCCTTTCTTTAGCTATCAAGGAGAGAAAACTTTCCTTTTGAATGTCTCCTGACCTCTTTGCATGCTCTAAAAAAGGTCAAATATCACAACATAGGTATAGAACATCATTGCCCCCCTGGTGTCATCTTTGTGATGCTTTATCACTGAGATACTTATGTAGCACAGTGGACAGAGTGCTGGGCCTGGAATCAGGAAGCTCCAAATTCAAATCCAGCCTCAACTGTATAACCCTTGGCAAACCACTTAATCTTATTTGCCTCAGTTTCCTCATCTGTAAAAATGAGCTGGAGAAGGACATGGCAAAACACTAAAGTATCTTTGCCAAGGAAACCCCAAATGGGGCCACAAAGAGTTAGACATGACTAAAACAACTGCACAAGAACAACAAAAATGGGGATAAAAACAGTATGGACCTTGCAGAGTGGTGAGGATCATATGAGGTAATATTTGTAAGGAGCTTAACACAGTACTTATTCTTTCCCTCCCTTTATCCCTCCCTCCCCATGTAAGTATCCAGCCAGAGAATGTATAAGCAGCATAGGAGTGGGAGCATATCACTAGGCTCTTAATATCAAACTATGGTGGAAGCAACCTTTTCCTTCCAATAAAAAATTTCAAAGAGAAATTGACTGTATTGAGTCAAGAGGCTCAAACCTCTATAGGTTTATTTGTGTTTATTCTCTGAAGAACAATTTCTGAATTGGTTTCATTGTGTTATACTATTGAGCTATGAAAGGGTATCACACTCCAAATGGGGTAGATTCCTTTCTGAGAGGAAGAGAATATACAAAATAAAACAATCTTGCAAGAGTGCTTGAGTTATAATGGACATGTTCATATCTATAGGAACACTATGGGAATGAATCAAATTGTACGGCACTGTAATATATTCAATATAATGTGGGGTAAGGATCTTTGTAATACCTATAACTCCTATTACAAATAGATTTGGGAATAGTAAATTCTTCAGACCAATACTAATAAATCATGCATTATGCTTTTAATCTAAAATACATGCTTCTTAACATTTATGTTGTAAAAAAAAAAAGACTGTCATCAATACTATTTGTGTACCACTAATATACTATTATACTATATAATATACTCTTAATTATATTAATAGTATATATTAATATAGTATTATACCATATAATATACTATTTGTACATGTATGTATATACCTATACACATATATGCTTAAAACAAAAAACTGTCAAAGAGAGACATTTCATTTGGATACTTGTTAACTAGTTTCTTATCAGAATATTTCTGCATCTCAGATATATTTTCTTTTTTAGATTTTTAACTCCCATATTTTTATCCAACAATGTTATGATTCAGGGAATGTAACATCTTAAAACCCAAATTCATTAATGAAAATGAGATTAAATGCTTGCTATAATTTTTATTGTCCTGTTTTTCCGTTAACTTTATTTGCTTTCAGAGTTTACCATCTTTAATTCTAGCTTGAAAATCTCTTCCTTTCTCCCCAGAGACTCATAATTTTTATACTAGCACATTTCCTGGGTTTATCAGATTATAAAAGTGTACCCAATCAATGAGTCCTTTTTTACGTGACTCTCTTCTTCTTTCCTCCCCCCCTTCCCATCTTGAAGATTTACCCAAAGGTCGTTTGTTTCTATTGAATTCCTGTCAGAATGTGTCTTTCTTTCTGCCTTAGTTTTACATAGTGAGTTCTTTAGTAGGTTGTTTTCAGTTTGATTTTAGAGCATAGGTTTTGATCTTAAAATGAATGTTAATGTGGTTCCTTTTAATTGGTAACCTAAAACAAGGATGGGTCTAAGTACTTAACTGATTACTCCTAGGAGTGACACAGCTAATCCAGACTGTATTTGACTTTGACATATATTTGTATCTTCATTTGATCAAATATATAATCATAATAATGAAGACTATAAAGTGGGAACAAGTTGGAAAGTAAACCAACTTTCCAAATACTGTCCCCATATCCACTCCTCCACCATCCTAGCTCCTTTCTGTCTTTTTGGACTTTGCCTAATGCTACAGTGTATAGCTGTATATAGCATTGACTGCTGAGAGAATAATAATTGCTAAGTACTTGGCTGTTAAAAATGAATCTACCTAAAACCAATCAATTCTGTGACTATCATTTAAAGATCATGTATCACTTAAAGACAATTTAAAGACAAACTTACTGCTGAACATTACTCTTTGTTTAATCAAATCAAATTGCAGTTACTGGGCTGTGTTGAGTTTCCTTGCTGCTATTAATTGTTCTAGATCAGAAACTGAGTCAACATTTAAAAATGGAAGAAGAGCTTAAACTTTTTAATTTAATTTTTATTTCTGTACATTATACTAGGTCATTTCCCAAGCTTTGGGTTTTTGAAAGTTTTTTTTTTAAATCCCTAACAGTAAAACCTTAAAAACATTTTATACATTCAAACTAAGGGTAGGATTATTTATCAGATGTTGTCAAGGGTTGGGCTTCACAGCCCCAAGAGAAAAAAAAGAATTAATTTTAATATCATCTAAGATATTGTTTGCCAGCCAGACAACATTATTAAGTGCCCACTATGTACCAGGCACTGTGCTAAGCACTGAGGCTACAAAGAAAGGCAAGACAACAGCCCCTACTTTCAAGGAGCTCAGAGTCTAATGATGGAAACAACATCCAAGTTGTAGGGAGTTAGGAAGAGAATGAGAAGAATGGAAGTAAGTGAAGACACCTGTTGTAAACAACCTTCTCAAGATGATTATTGTGTCATAATTAATTAGCTAAACAACTAGTAGATAATGTAGTTAGTTCTTGATGATACAAATGGACAATGATAAATTGAGTAATCAATATCTATATATCTCTACATAGTTATAGATTTAAAGGTGTCCAAGCTTAGCTAAGAGTTCTGTTCTCTTCCAAATCCATCAATTTCCACTCCTCTACAACCTCTGCTTCCTAGGACTGAGGGTAATCCACAAACTGGAAAATCAGCCATAGAATTATATGTGGGTTTTGAGTTATATTTGATAACTGCCTCCCAAGTGGCACAGTAGATAGCTTGCCAGGCATGGGTCAAGAAGACTCATCTTTCTGAGTTCAAATATGGCATCAGATGCTTACTAGTTGTGTGACCCTAGGCAAGTCACTTAACCCTGTTTGCTTCAGTTTCCTCATCTATTAAATAAGCTTGAGAGAGAAATGGCAAACCCTTCAGTATCTTTACTAAGAAAATCCCAAATGTAGAGTGCCGGCCCTGGAGTCAGAAAGACCTGAGTTCAGATCCGGCCTCATACACTTAACACACACAAACAAAAGCCTAGCCATGTGACCTAGGGCAAGTTACTTAACCCCAATTGCCCTCCAAAAAGAAAAAAAAAGAAAACCCCAAATGAACTTAGGAAGAGTCAGATATGACTGAAACATGATTGAACCCCACCACCAACAAACATATAGACTTGAGTATGGGTTTGAGTTGTATTTGAGAAATTAGGCAAGAATATCAAAGAATAAAATCTCCAATGACTTATCCAGAGCTGGTGATTGAGAAAGTAACTCTTCCACAACATGACTGAGACTAATCATCTGTGCCAAGGAAAACTGAGCAACTTAAAGATTTACTCCCAATTCCCAATTTGTTTCTTAAAGCCAGGTAGATGGCCAACTCTGATTCTCCTAAAGGGAATTCCTTCTGGTCTGTATTTATTTCTTTTACCTATGTTTGTGAATATTCACATCATCCAATGAGACAGGGATTGTTGGAATTCTCAGATAAATGGACAAAAGGAAATTTGGCTAAATCTGGCCTCCAATTTTCCTAAAGTACTTTATCTGGAGATTCCCTTTCCTCCTTTCATGTTTTTACTTTGTATTATAGTTACATGTGCAAGTGTTGGGAGGGGATAAGTCTAATATCCCTAATAATCCCCAATATAATGGAAACTCTTTGAAGTATTATTTTTCATCTTGGGATCCCAGGGCTTTACACAATGCCTTGCAGTTTTGTAGGTGCTAACAAAAGTTTGTTACCCAATGTATTTAGATTGAATCTGAAGGAAATAATACATGGGATGCATTGTAGCATAGAGGAAATAGCACTGGATTTGGAGTCAGAAGACCAAGGTTCAAATCCTGGCTCTACCTGTATGAGAAGCAAGTTACTGCATTTTTTTCTCCATCTGAAAAATTAGGGGGTTGAATTGAATGGCTTCTGAGATTCATTCTGTACAAATCCACAAGCCTGTGTGAGTCTGATATTCTGTAAAGCTCCATTTGTTTTTAATCAGTCACTTTGACTCCAAAAGCCCTCTATAAATGGGCCCTTTCCAATCTTTCCAGGGTTCTCGCCCCTTATTCCCCTCCAGCACTATGATACTGGCCCCCTTGATGCTCCTCCCACAATATACTTCATCTCTCAACTCTGGGCATTTTCACTGGTTTCCCCACACCTCCTTTGCCTAGAGTACTCTCCTTCCTCATCTCCACCTCCTGGCTTCTTTTAAGTCTCAAATAAAACCCTATCTTGTGCAAGAAGCCCTTTTGAATGCTGCCTTTTTTTTTGAGGCAATCAGGTTAAGTAACTTGCCCAGGTTCACACAAAATACTATGTGTCTGAGGCTAGATTTGAAGTTAGGTCCTCCTGAGTCTAGACTGGGTGCTATATCCACTGTACCATCTAGCTGCTCCTCAATCCCTTTTTATTGCTAATGCCTTCTATCTGAGATGACCCTCAATTTAACAATTTCAGCATTTTTCTCTCTTTCTCTCCTTCTCTCTCTCTTTACCCCTGTACATGAGAACACACTCACGCACACACACACACACACACACACACACACACACACACACACATCTTGTTTATACATAGCTGTTTGCTACGTATTAGACTGAGAGCTCTTTGAGGAACTATTTTTGTCTTTCATTTTATCCAGTTCTTAGCACAATACTTGACATATTGGAAACTCTTAATGAAGGCTTCTTGCTTTGATTTGGCTTTCCCTCATGTAGGAAATAAATAGTCTGTGTCTAAGAATGTGGATTTGGGGCTGATGAGATAGAATCTAGGTTTTGAGGTTGATGATTCTCTGAATATTTCTTTAACCAGATGGTTCTGCAGGCTGGATGCCATATGACCATGTGATACTTAGTTGGATTATTTAATTGTGTATTTATTAAAGCTTGCAATTTCTGGCTGCATAGCATGCCTTTTTGAAGCATCTCCTTGGCTAACTGTGTATTTAAGGCGGTGATTGTTGTTTTTGGTGTATCCTGAAGGTTGGCAGTGATCACTTCTTGCTTTCTCCTGCTATACAGAGAGCCAAAGGCTGGAAATTTCTCAGTTTCTGTGACCTTACTTTACTCCTTCCCAAGCAGACTTTTATTTAGCTAGTTGTCCTATTTCAGACACCTTTTGAAAATTGATGTTTGTTCATCTGGTTTGATAGGTGATCTTGGGAAACAATACTGCATGCAAGATGCCTGAGTCCCAGTCTTGACTGGTATGACCTTCAGTGAATATCATATTTGTTTTGTGCTTCAGTTTCCTCATTTATAAAAATAGAGATAAGGGAATACACTTGAGATGGCTGCAAAAGATGTTTATAAAAATATGAAAAAAATAGTATGTGTCAGACACAATAATGCCTATGTTGGATAGTGGATGGAGAGCTGGCTTCAGTGTCAGGAAGTCCTACCTTAGTTAAATACTGATTTATATCCCCAGGAAAATCGGTGCTCCTAAGCTCCTGTTTAAGAGTTTAAATTGTTAAAACAAGTGTTGATCCATGTTAATAAAGAAGTAAACTTACTTGGGAATTCCCTGTACAGCAATGATGAAATAACAGATCTGATTTTTAAAAAAAAAAGATATTAGCATTGGTCACTGATAGCTAGTAAAAATGAAGTGGTATTTATTCTGTTAAGAGAAATGGTATTCTGTTCAACCTAGCATGACCCAAAGGCACGGAAACAAAGAAACAATGCATCAAAGTACTTATATGTAATATTACTTATTACGTATAATATATAATATCCTTATATTGTATATTAACGTTAGCTATGTTTGTGTCTTATTTTCCGGCTAGAATGTAAGCTTTATGAGAGCAGGGTCCATATTCTATCTAGACACTGTGTAGCCTTTTCCAGTACTCTACTTAGCACTCTGGCATACATACTTTATGAATATTCAATGAACAATGAAAGAGACAGTATCAACAGTCCCAGATGACAGCAAAATTGGGGTAACGGGACAAGTCAAGATATGTCTGAGCCCTGACAGAACTTACTACAATTTATTTTTGTCAAAACAAAAACCTGTGGTCTCTTAAACTAAGGGATTCAGGGCTAACCCTGATTCTTAATTGTTCCTAGGTCACTTGGAGGGAGGGGTAAGCTCAGGAGAATGTTTTCCTAAAAGAGAGACAGCTGGGTTAGGAGTGACTGCAGACAGAAAATAATTCTTAAGGTTATAGTGAGCAGAGTAGAAATTATAGTAATATGAAGCTGATTTATTGAAGTCTGACAGCTTGATTGATTTATTCCACTGAATGTACATTAATGCACAGTTTTAAACTCCCTAATGTCCACCTATCTTCACCACTTAATATGGGTTGTTTGAAAATTGATACAACCTTTGTATAATTCTTGATAGGGCAACTACTCCAGCAATAATTTGCAATCTAACTCATACTTAATATGATACTGGGCTTTTCATAGAATATCATATTTCAGTGGTGGTTCATATCAGTAGCCAAGAGATAGATATTAGTTCAATGACTGCAGGCTGCCAACAGGTTAGTAGACTTGTGAGTGCCTATACAGAATGGTTTCAACATTTAGGTATCTCTGCATTTGATGACTCTCTAAAACCATTATTGATTGTGTAAGGTTCTGAGGAAAACAGACAACAATAAATGGAATTTTGTATTGGCAAAGAAAGGAAACATTTATCTTTGAAGTGAAAGGCATTATCACTGAGGACTCCTAAAATGCCAGGTTTATTTTGAGAATGCTTAAATCAAGTCTTAATGATCTGTTATCTACCTTCTATTATAAACAAATCCTATCCCCAGAGTCTTTTTAGTCTAAGATTAGGAAGAAAACATGTTGAATGGAATTTTGGAAGTCCTCAATAAACATGTGAACTATAATCACACTGTCCTAGTATTTAAAAGTATAACAATATGCTTGATGGAAAGGCACAGGGGTGCAACATAACATGATAAAAAATGTTCTGAAATTAGAGTCACAAAGCCTGAGTTTGAATTCTTGTTCTGCTATATGGGACCATAAGTTTATGGTTAGAAGTGATTTTAGAATTCATCTAGTCTAATCATTTCATTTTAGAAATTAACATCTGAGTTCAGTGGACTTAGGTGACTTACTCTTGGTCACAAAGGTAGAATTGGTACTGGAATGCAGGGCCTGGTTTGAAAGATGTTATGGGAATGGGAATTTAAAATCTTCCCTGCCCCTAGGCCCTTTGATAGGCTTAAGTGACTCTGAGAAACTTGCTTGATTTGAAAATATATTCTGCCCCCTAATAGACTGAATGTAGTCACATGGAACCCGTGGAGGGAGACTTGGTTTTCAGGAATGCCCACACCTGGTTGCTTTTTTGATTGGGCAGTGGGTTAAGAGGGTTGTGACATTCTCTGAGCCAGGAGAAGGATATCTATCTATCTATCTATCTAGATAGATAGATATAGATATAGATATAGATATAGATAGATAGATAGATATAGATATAGATAGATAGATATATCTAGATAGATAGATAGATAGATAGATAGATAGATAGATAGATAGATATATCTAGATAGATAGATAGATAGATAGATAGATACCCTGATGTGAGATTTTGTTTTGGGGCTCCCTTTGAGAAGTGTTGTGTGATTTGACCAGATGAGACTCTGGGCAGCCATCGAGCCACCCAGCTTTGAAAACACTGATGTTGGTGATCCCTCTCTAGTAACTGTGACTAGGTATGGATGTAATGTCAGACAGCTAGAAGCCTGCCTGCTGCTTGTAACTTGTTTGTATATTCTTTGTATTTTCTGAAGTTCAGGGTGCTGACCTTTTTCCTCTGAACTAGGTAAATTACATGTATTTGATTAAAGCAAGATTGTTAACCCATTTTGAATTGCTTGCCTTTAGAAAAGCAGATCTAAGAACCTGTGTTGGCAGCTGCCCTGGGGATGTTGGGGTGATTGTATACAAATTTCTCCTGGTTCTGTTCTTCTTGCTCAGCATCAGTTCATATAAACCTCTCCAAGTAAATATGAAGTCCACTTGCTCCTCATTTCTTATAGCACAATAGTATTCCATTACATTCATATACCACAACTTGTTTAGCCATTCCCCAATTGATGGGCATCCCCTTAATTTCCAGTTCTTTGCCACCACAAAAAGAGATGCTATAAATATTTCTGTACATATGAGTCTTCCGCCCATTTCTATGATCTCTTTGGAATACAACCCTAGGAGTGGCATTGCTGGGTCAAAGGGTATGAAATTATTTATAGCCCTTTGGGCAGAGTTCCAGATTGCTCTCCAGAATGGTTGAATCAGTTCACAACTCCACCAACAATGCATTAGTGTTCCAATATTTCCACATCCCCTCCAGCAATTGTCATTTTCTTGTTTTGTTATCTTAGCCAAACTGGCCTGTGAGATATGGTACCTCAGAGTTGTTTTGATTTGCATTTCTCTAATCAATAGTGATTTAGAGCATTTTTTTCATATGCTTGTAGATATCTTTAATTTCATCCTCTGAAAACTGCCTATTCATATCTTTTGACGATTTATCAATTGGGGAATGACTTGCATTCTTATAGATTTGACTCATTTCTCTGTATATTTTAGAAATGAGGCCTTTATCAGAGACATTGGTTGTAAAATTTTTTTTCCCAATTTTCCACTTCCCTCTTAATCTTGGTTACATTAGCTTTGTTTGTACAGAAACTTTTTGATTTAATGTAATCAAAATTATCCATTTTGCATTTTGTAATGCTCTCTATTTCTTGTTTGGTCATAAAATCTTCCCTTCTCCATAAATCTTACAGGTAAAGTCTTCCTCACTTTCCCAGATTACTTACAGTATCAGCCTTCATACCTAGATCATGCACCCATTTAGACTTGATTTTGGTATATGATGTTAGATAATGGTCTATGCCCAGTTTCTGGAATACTATATTCCAGTTTTCCCAGCATTTTTTGTCAAATAGTGAGTTCTTATCTCCAAAACTGGGGTCTTTGGGTTTATCAAACAGTAGATTACTATTGACTGCTGAGTCTCTTGTACCCAATCTATTCCACTGATCCCCTACTCTATTCCTCAGCCAGTACCAAGTAGTTTTGATGACTGCTGCTTTACAATACAGATTAAAATCTGGTATGGCTAGGCCACCTTCCCTAGCATTTCTTTTCATTCATTCCCTTCATATTCTGGACCTTTTGTTCTGCCAAATAAATTTTGTTACTATTTTTTCTAGCTCTATAAAGTAATTTTTTGGTAGATTGATTGGTATGGCACTAAATATATAATTTAATTTAGGTAAAATTGTCATTTTTATTATATTAACTTGATGCAGCCATGAGCAATTGATGTTTTTCCAATTACTTAATCTGATTTTATTTGTAGGAAAAGTATTTTGTAGTTGTGTTCATATAGGTCCTGGGTTTGTTTTTTGAGGGGGCAGGTAGATTCCCAAATATTTTATAATGTATATAGTAACTTTAAATGGGGTTTCTCTTTCTACCTCTTGCTGTTGGATTTTGTTAAAAAATATATATAGGGTAAAATGATCATTTTTATTATATTAGCTTGACCCAGCCACGAGCAATTGATATTTTTCCAACTATTTAGATCTGATTTTATTTGTGTGAGAAGTGTTTTGTAGTTGTGATCATATAGATTCTGTGTTTGTTTTGGCAAGTAGATTCCCAAATATTTTACAATGTCTACAGTGACTTTAAATGGGATTTCTCTTTCTATCTCTTGCTGTTGAGTTTCATTAGAGATGTACAGGAATGCTGAGGATTTATGTGGGTTTATTTTATATCCTGCAACTTTGCCAAATTCATTTATTGTCTCAAGTAGTTTTTTACTTGATTCTCTAGGATTCCCTAAGTATATCATCATATCATCTCAAACAGTGATAGCTTAGTCTCTTCTTTGCCTAATTTGATTCCTTCAATTTCTTTTTCTTCTTTTATTGCTACTGCTAATGTCTCTAGTACCAAACTGAATAAGAGGGGTGATAGTTAACATCCTTTTTTCACCCAGATCTTATTTTAAGTGCTTCTAGTTATACCCATTACCTATAATACTTGCTGATGGCTTTAAATAAGTTCTACCTATTATTTTAAGGAAGACTCCATTTATTCCTATACTTTCCAGTGTTTTTAATAAGAATGGATGTTGTATTTTGTCAAAAGTCTTTTCTACTTCTATTGAGATAATCATATGGTTTCTGCTAGTTTTGTTGTTGATATGATCAATTATACTGATGGTTTTCCTAATATTAAACCATCCTTGCATTCCTGGAATAAATCCTACCTTATCAAAGTTTGTTATTCTTGTGATAAGTTGCTGTAGTCTTTTTGCTAATATTTTATTTAAAATTTTTGCATCTATATTTATGAGGGAAATAGGTCTATAATTTTCTTTCTCCATTTTATCTCTTCCTGATTTAGGTACCAGTACCATATTTTTTGTCATAAAAACAATTTGTTAAGACTCCTTCTTCACTAATTTTCCCAAATAGTTTGTAGAGTATTGGAATCAATTGTTCTTTAAAAGTTTGATAGAATTCACTAGTATAGCCATCTGACCCTGGAGATTTTTTTTCCTAGGGAGTTGTCTGATGGCTTGTTCAATTTCTTTTTCTGAGGTGGGGTTATTTAAATAATTTACTTTCTCTTCAGTTAATCTGGGCAATTTATATTTTTGTAAATATTCATCCATTTCACTAAGATTGTCAAATTTATGTGCATACAATTTGGCAAAATAACTCCTAATTAAGTTTTTAATTTCCTCTTTATTGGAGGTAGATTCACTCTTTTCATTTTTGATACTCATAATTTGGTTTTCTTCTTTCTTTTTTTATCATATTGACTAAGGGTCAATCAATTTTATTGTTTTTTTTTCATAAACCAGCTCTTTGTTTTATTTATTAATTCAATAATTTTCTTAATTTCAATTTTATTAATCTCTCCTTTGGTTTTCATTATTTCTAATTTGGTATCTAATTGGGGATTTTCAATTTGTTCTTTTTCTAGCTTTTTCAATTGCATGCTCAATTCATTGACTTCCATTTTCTCTAATTCATTCATGTATGTACTCAGGGATATAAAACTTACCTTAAGGACTGCCTTTGCTGCATCCCACAAGTTTTGGTATGTTGTCTCCTTATTGTCATTCTCTTGAATGAAGTTACTGATTGTTTCTGTAATTTCTTTTTTGACCCACTTATTCTTTATGATTAAATTATTTAGTTTCCAATTAGTTTTTAGCCTATCTTTCCATGGCCCTTTATTGCATATAATTTTTATTGCATCATGATCTAAGAATGATGCATTTAATATTTCTGCCTTTCTGTGCCAAATTGTGAGGTTTTATGCCCTAGTACATGGTCTATTTTTGCATATGTGCCATGTACTGCTGAGAAGAAGGTATATTCCTTTTTATTCCCATTCGGTTTTCTCCAGAGATCTATCATATCTAGCCTCTCTAAAATTCTATTCACCTCCTTAACTTCCTTCTTGTTTATTTTGAGGTTAGATTTATCAATTTCAGAAAGGGGGAGATTGAGGACCCCATTAATATAGTTTTGCTGTCTATTTATTCCTCCAATTCCCTTAACTTTTCCTCTAGGAATTTAGATGCTGTACCACTTGGTGCATATATGTTAAGTAATGATATTGCATCATTCTCGGTGGTGCCTTTTAGCAGGATATAGTTTCCTTCCTTATCTCTTTTGATTACATCTATTTTTGCTTTTGCTTTATTTGAGATAAGGATTGCTACCCCTGCTTTTTTCACTCTAGCTGAGCATAATATATTCTGCTCCAGCCTTTTACCTCACCCTGTACGTATCCCCTTGTTTCAAATGTGTTTCTTTTAGACCACATATTGTAGGATTATGGTTTTTAATCCATCCTGCTATCCACCTCTGTTTTATGGGAGAGTTCATCCCATTCACATTCAAAGTTATGATTTCTATCTGTGTCTTTCCCTCCATCCCATTCCCTCTCCTGTTTATGCTTTTGTTTCTTCCTTTTCCCTTCCCTTCCTTAAGAGTTTTCCTTTCGACCACTGCCTCACTTAGTATTCCCTCCCTGTGACCCCCCTCTTTACCTACTCTTTCACCTTACTACTATTTCCCTCCCTTCTAACCATCCCCTGCCTTCTTATCATCCCTTTACCCCTCCTACTGCCTATAGGGCACAATGGATTTTTATACTTATCAGAGTATATTATTCCCTCTTTGGCCCCAAACCAATGAGGGCTAATTTCATACAGTGCTCCTCTCCCTCCCTCCTTTCTCTCTATCATAATGAGTTTTTGCATTTTTTTTTACATTATAATCTTAAATTTAACTATATTGATCTATCTTTGAACCAGAATCAATGAGAATAAAGTTCATATGATGTTCATCTCCCTCCCTCCTTCCCCTCTACTATAGTATGCTTTTATGCCTCTTCATGTGGCATAATTTACTTTTTTCTGCCTCATTCTTTCCTTTTCTCCCACTACAGTCCCTTTGAATCCCTTAATAAGGTTTTTTTTTTTATCATCACATTAGTTCATTTATACCCATACCCTCTATCTATGTATATCCCTTTTAAAGGTAGTGATAATCATATAAATTTCAGTATTAACAGGTATCAGCTTCTAATATAGGGTTGTAAACAGTTTGTTCTTATTGAATCCCAAGTTATGTGTATGTGTACGTGTGTGTGTGTATGTGTGTGTGTGTGTGTGAGTATGAGTTTTCCTTTTTTATCTTTTTATGTCTTTCTTGAGTCTTGTAATCTCAAATTTTCCATTGAGCTCTGACTTTTTCATCAGGAAAGTCTGGAAGTCCCTTATTTCATTATATGACCATTTCCTTGCCTGAAATATTATGCTCAGTTTTTCTGGGTAGTTGATCCTTGGTTGCAGACCTAGCTCTTTTGCCTTATGAAATATCAAATTTCATTTCCTCCTATCTTTTAATGTAGAAGCTACTAGGTCCTGTGTAATCCTGATTATAGTTCCATGATATTTGAATTGTTTCTTTTTGGCTGCTTGCAGTATTTTCTCCTTGACCTTGTAATTCTGGAATTTGGCTACTATATTTCTTGGGTTTTTCCAGTGAGATATTTTACACTTTCTTCTAATTTTTCAATCTTCATGTTTTGCTTGACTGACCCGATGCATCATAGAATCCTTAGCTTCAATTTGACTGATTCCAATTTTTCGTGAATTATTTTCTTTGGTTAGTTTTTGAAGCTCCTTTTTTAGGGAGGTATTTTCTTCAGTTCTATTTTGAACCTCCTGTCTCAGTTCACAAATTTTTATTTTTAAGGATTTGTTTTCTTCAGTGAGGTTTTTTTTTCCAGTTTGGTCACTGTAGATTTAAATTTATCTTCTCCCTCTCTAATTTGGCTTTTAAAATCTTTCTTGAGCTGCTCCAAGAATGCTTTTTGGGCTTTAGACCAGTTCATATTTCCTTCTATGGTATCAGGAGTGGATACAGAATCCATGGTGTCTCCTAAAAGTGCTTCTTCTCATTCACAATAATAGGATTCAGTTGTCTTCTGTCTTGTATTTGTAAGTTGCTTCTAAAGTATTTTTACTAATTTATTAATCCATTAAGTAGATATTTCTGAATTCAGTTATTTAATCTTCATTGTGACCTAGAAGAAGTTGACCATAGCCACAGAACATTTTCACTGTTTAATGAAATTGTGGCTCAAAACCTTCTTGGTTTGTTGCTGGCCATACCTACATAATAAAGATATGCATATGGGCCAGTAAGGTCAAGCATGCCAGCCTTGCTTGCTTCACTTGCATGCAAATCAGAAGAAAATCTTGGGAGAAAATCAGGCTTCAAAGCTCATTTTCCACACATTTTCTGTGGTGTTTTTGTTTGACAAATTCACATATTGCCTCTGATTCTTCCTATGTTGTGGTTTTGGACAAGTTACTTGATTGCCCCTTCTAAAATGGGTTTGGGGAACATAGGATACCCATAAAATATTAAAGAGTTTCATAAATATTTTCTGACTCTAAGTCAAAAAGAGATTTGGGTCAGAGACTCTGATATGATTAGCATGAGAGAATGAGTTCAGAAAAAGACTAAATGCCTGTGAGTGGTAATTAGTTCACTGTTAGAGAAGAGTCTGGCTACTGGAAGTCAACTCTTTCAGAATCAAGAGACCTTTATCATTTAGTGGAGAGAAAGCTTCTTTTCCCTAATCTTATGCCTTACTATATAAAAACCCTTTTTCTAAAAAAGGTGAACCTTGGTTTCTGGGCTGAAGTCTAGTAGGTAGCAACAGAGAAAGGCAAGGAAAACTGAATAGATAGCATGACATAACATTCAGCACTGGAAATGTTACATATACTAAGAAACACTATAGTGTGGTGCCTGGTGTGAACATATTCCAACAGAAAGCAAGGCCAGTGGGGAATAGGCACAGCAAGAGTAGTAGGGTAACATCACTAGAAGACATTAATGATTGGCATTGGAAGCATGGCTTAGATATATAATCAACAAAGGAGAATGAGAAGGAGTACACTATTTGTTAGGGATGTTTGGGGGAGGACTAGCATTTCTGGTGTCAGGGCTTGCAGGGCCCTTTTCAAGGCTGTTCATCTGCCTTTCGTGCCCAACTGTCACTGTACTCTCACCTGTGGCTCCAAGAAGCTGTAGCATACACAACTTCACACATTTGCAAAATTTGTCTTGGCAGATGGGCTAAACCAGGTTGAAGGTAACCAAAGGGTCTCAAAGCTGTCAGTGAATTAAGGGGATGTTCACATCAAGCATGTGAATACTTCCCCCAGTGGAATGGGTGGAAGAGAACAATTTGTTCCAATGGCCACTAAAGTGGCTTAGTCAGACACCAAAGATGGCAAGGTCATCCATTACATCCTGGGTCATCACCAGTCATCTTGCTTTTGTCCTGCCACTGGACTTTGATGACTCAGGAAGAGAGAGTAAAGTTGATGATTTTGTTCAACTCTGCTTCACTTAAATCCACTTTATATGAGAATAAAGACATCACCCTGTGATGTCATTGGTCCTCTTTGAAAAACAATTGATAGGTGCTGTCAGAGTATAAAAAGAAGGCTAAAGTACAGCCCCATCCCTTTAAGAAGATTATAATTCATTTGATGTTGTTAAAAGTTTGTTTTAATATTAGAAAACATGAAAGCAAATGCAAGAAATAACCACAAATCCAGGATTAAGTACAAAAAGAATTGTATCAAAAATAAGGGCTTTATATTCATAGCAAGTGTAACATAGTATAGCAAATAGAGTTTTGGAGTCAAGAGATCTAAATTCACACATGACCTCTGATTCTTCCTATGTTGTGGTTTTGGACAAGTTACTTGATTTCCCCAGGCCCCCAAAATGATAGTGTTGGACTAAATGAACTTTGAAGCTTCTTTGCATTCTAGATCTGTGATTCTGTGATCTTGTTATCCAGTGATGGGTATGGGCTGGAAAAGTGAGGAAAGGATTCAGGAAGGAGGCTGGACTTGAATTGGATCCACTGGCTATACAGAATTTGATTACTCAAAGAGGAAGAAAGAAAATATTCAGGTGGTGAGAATGGCAAGAATTAAGTTCAAAATGAATTCGTAAAACAATGAGAAGGGATATTTTGATGGTGCTTTTGGCTCCTGTTGAAGCATAAAAAAAGACTAGAGGGGTAGATTGCTATTAGAGTATGGAGGGCTTTGAATGCCAATGTAAGGTTTTAGGCTCCATCCTTTAGGCAGTGAGGTTCACCAAAAAGCTCAGTAGTGCAGGGGAGTGATATGATTTTAAATTTTTGCAAGAATAATTGCTTTGTTAAATGTAGGATATGTTGGAATAGGGAAAGAATGAAGGGAGGCAGAGAAACCAATTGCAGTGGCCGAGATCTGAGGTAATGGGGAGACCTGAACTACTTTGATATCAGTATGAATAGAAAAGCCCTGGATAAGTTGCTTAACCCAACTGAGTCTCAACCAATGAAAGTGTCAGCATATTTAGTCTGTAAGAAGTTTTTTACCTCTAATATCTGAGGTTCTATGACACTCAAGTCAAATAATTGGAATTATACAGATGAAATTTAAAATGTTGAACCCATCTACTGCTATTTTCTTTCTTTATTGCATCATTTTTTTTTCTTTAATCCAGTGTAGGGAAATTCATCTTTTGCTGTAGGAATGAAAACACACATTCCAGTTAGTATCCTTAATCTTTTTTTTTTCATGTTTAGTGAAATAGACACTGCCATTTTCAAACAAATGGGATATAGTGGGAAAAGCAATGCACTGTGAGTCCATACACCTGAATTTTCATCTCAACCCTGACACTTATAAATTGTGTTACATTTCACCTCTGTGAATCTTGTTTCCCTCATCTTTAAATAGTGAAGAATATTTATACTGCGTTCCTCTTAGGGCCCTGCTGAGAATCACATTTGGAATGAGAAGGCACCGTATGATGCAGTGGGACTTAGTAGATAAGAGGATCACCCTGGGAATGAAAAAGACCTGAATTCAAGTTCTTCCTCCAGAACATAATACCTTTGGTACACAATTGACAAGTCACTTCACTTATCAGTGTCCCCCTAGTCAACTGTCTAAAACTATGAATCATGGAATAGTTGTCATGTTGATATGCATTGGTAGAGATAGTTTCCACATTAGGAATTTTCAACACAATTGAAATCATAGGTCTAGATTCTTGTATTGAAAACAAAAAAAAGCCAATGTGGTATGTGAACTATCATAAATATTTTACTTTTTAAATCTTGTCTTGTTTTATGGAGTGGGAAGAACTGATTTGGAAATAGAATACCCAGTTTGAGTTCTCGTTCTTCTACTTACTATCTGTGTGACCTTGGGATTCTCTCTTCTCTTTGGATCTCATTTTCCTCATCTGTAAAATGATGAGTAAGGCTAGATTTGAGAAGGTCTAAAGCTCTTTCCAGGTCTATCATTGTTTTATTGTATACATGAAATTTCCATAGCTCTTTTCCCTTGAGAACCTTGCCTTATTCTTCACTGAAAAAAGTGAAGTACTTTGCTACAATTTCAAAAGGAACTCAGACCTATTCTGCCACTATCTATTTCTTCACTTTGGTTTCAGGTGAAGAAGTGACCCTTCTTGCCAAGGGCACTCCCTCTACATGCACTGCTGGTCCAATCCCCTGAAGTCTTCTTGATTTGATTGCCCCCTCTATCATCCCTAGTCTCTCTTTCATCTTTGTTTTCTCCCTATCTGCTGGTTCCTAGTGCCTATGAACATGCTCATGTCTCCCCATTCTTCAAAAAACCTCACTTGTTCAGAACATACCCACCAATTGTCATCCTATATCTCTCTGTTCTCATCTAAACTCCTTTAGAAACCCCTCTATCATCAGTGCCTCACCTTCCTCCCCCTTTTCTCCTCAGTTCTTAGAAACCTGGATTCCAGTCTCATCATTCAAAGGAAATGCCACTTAGAAGTATCAGTAATCTTTTAATTGCTATACTTAATCCTCCTCCTTCTTGACTTCTTTATAGAATTAACAACATTGGTCACCCTTTCTTCCTGGTCACTCTCTCTTCTTTAGGTTTTTAGGACACTACCTATCTGACTATTCCTTCTCAATCTCCTTTGATGCTTATTCATTGATGTCTGTCATGTCCACTCTCTCTGGATGTCACACAAAGCTCAACTGTAGGCTGTCTTATTTGCTTCCAATAGTTTCCTTCAAGTCACTGGTACTGATCTGATCAGTTCTGATGTATTGAATTATCATCTTTATATAGATGATTCCCAAATCTATATATACAACCCTAGGCTCTCTATGTAACTATAATTCTATATCAGGAGCTGACTTTTGGACATCTTAAATTGGATGTCTCATAAGCTTCTCAAACTCAACATGTCCAGAACAAAATTCATTATATTTTCTCCCAAACCTACCCCTCTTGCAAATTTTTCTATCATTGTTGAGGATACTACTATCCTCCCAGTCATCCAGGCTTACAGTATTGGGGTCATCCTCAAGTCTTTGCCTTTATCCCACATATCAGTCCATTACCACAGTCTTTTGTACTTGCACACAGTCTCACATCTACATTCCCTTATTTCCACCAAACACCTAATATCATAGTCCAGGCCTTCATCACTTCTCACTGGGACTGCTGCAATAGTCTTCTAATTGGTCTCTCTGCAATTCAATACATTCTCTCTTCAGCTGCTAAAGTGTAGGGTATGTTATCATCCTACTTGATAAAAATCCAGTGGTTTCTTGTTACATCCAAAATCAAATATAAACTCTTTTCTAGCATTCAAAGCCCTTCATAACCTGGCCATTTCCTACCTGTTGAGTCTTCTTACATTTTATTCCCATCCAGAATTCTACTAACCCACCACAATGTGCCATTACTTGAGTACAACACTACAATCTCTCCCATCTCTACCCCTTTTTACTGGTTATCTCCCAGGCCTGGAAAGTTTTCCCTCCTTATCTCTGCCTCTTGGTTTCCCTGTCTTCTTTCAAGACTCACCTTATATTCCACCTTCTAAGATAGGTCTTTCCCAGTCCCTCCCCACCCCCAACAAACTTACCTGCTCAGGCTTTGCCCTCTGATATTATCTTCAAGTGATTCTGTATGTATATTTGTATATACTTAGTTGTGTCCATTGGCATTTTGTCTTCTCCATAACAATATGAGCTCTATGAGAGCAGGGACTGTTTACTCTTTTTCTGTGTATCTCTAGCATAGCATAGCCCCTGATACATAGTAAGATTTTAACAAATGTTTGCTGACTAACTGACTTCCATTATCATTAACATGATATGGAGGTATCAAATATATACCACTAGAATTTTTTTAAATCAAACATTGATTTGAATGCCACCAATTCCAGGGCATAGAATTTTATCAAATTAGTAAGATATACAGAAACATTCTTAATTTCTTTCTTGCACTCCCAACCAGTAAAAAATATTTTCACCATTGTCCATGGTTTCATAGTTCAAAATAGCTGTAAGCAAACTAGAAGGTCTTACTAGGGAGCAGGCTCACCCAGTTCCTTGGTAGATACACAAACTCTTTTATGTGATGACTCAATAATTATACAGTTTTGGTAAATATGCATGATTTAGCAAGTGTAGTAAGAGGACTCCTTTATAAAGCCATCACATTATCCTTTGTCAAATAAATACTTATTTAGCCATTTTCCTGGAGGTAGTTGGGGCATGGAGTAGACTATTGTTTAGTTTCTAACCTGTCAATCCACAAGAATTCAACTAATTCTCCACTACTCACTAGACATATTTTGGAACCCCTTCTGAAAACCATTGCCACAGTGCTGCATTTAAAGTAGACAAATTACTTAATGGTAGTGTTCTTTCTAGATATTGCTATTAGTAAGTATCTCTCAATGTTATTAAGCAAAATGCTGTTAAAAGCTAATGCAAGATGGGTCCCAAACCATTAACTTTTATTGCTTTGATTTAGAAGAAAATACCTCTATTATCTTTCAAATAAATTGATCAAGAAAATTTCAAAATGTTTGGTTCAAAGGAAACTTTTTTGTCGATCAACTCAACCTGGAACAATTTAAATGATGGAATTCTTTAAAACCTCTTAAGAGAAACCTGTTTGTCGATGTTGCCCATAAATGCAGTTCTTTTGAGGCTGCCTTTTTCATGAAAAAAATGAACTGACTCAGACACACTTTAGATGAAAATTAAGGCAATGTCATGTCTTATCTTTTGAGTGGTTTAATTTCTTTCAGAAGAAAAGGATAGTGTTCCAGTTTAGTTAATTTAGGCTTTTTAGTCTCCTTCTTGAGGGACAAATGCTAAAGAGTAGAACTCAGAACATATAAAAATGATGCCATGCAGAAACAGTAGAGTTGCACCAATGTGTAACACTCACAGTTTTCTAATAAAGCAATGCAGTAGGATGCATACTGAGTTTCTACCCACGGTAATGGCATTTTTCCAAAAATAGCTGCCTTGCAACACTATGCTGTGGTGTCTTGATGAAATATGTCATGCTGTTTTTTGCTTCTTCCCATGATGACATGATGCATATATTGAGTGCAGGTGTGACAATCTCAGTAAATTTAGTAATTCTCAGAGGGGCAGAACAGTGGGAAATGAAAATAGTCATAGTAACAACTTCATAATGGGATCCTACAAACCATGCCAAAGCCTGCCTACATTCTCTCACCTATCACGTAACATTCAAAGGAACACCCCCCCCCCCAAAAGGGAGAAATTCAATGGTATGAAAACTTGGCTGTACCTCATAATAGAGTAGATGGGTTGGAATCTATTTTCATCTACTTGAAGTGGGAAGAGTACAACAGGTAGGTTCTGATTAGTATGAATAATGAATCCTATGAAGTAGTCATATGCATTCAAGTTCACACTATTAGAAATTATGATTATGTAAAATATAGTAATTGGTTATATCCCACTGGAAATATGTAGTTCTATTTTTAAGATATGTCTATTTAATAAGATTCATTATTTGTGTTAATCAGGACTTAGCTATAGATTTGAAATCAACCCTAGGCTGAAAGATCCTTGGATTTTTTTTTATCTTCAGTGATAGGATTGGCCCAAGTTTGCCTCCTCAAAGAAATATTTTTTGTCAGTCTTTCCATTACCCTTATATAATTGAGCTATGTCAGTGGATCTGAAGACTGAATTTATAAAAGTCCTAGACTAGGGTACCAACCCATTGTTGCTGCCCCATTATTATCTGTGCTTTGAATGGACAGAAATCTGTCTTTGCTCTCAAACTAGCTGCTTCATGTAAACCTGGAAAACTGCCCTCTCAAACTTCTTCTTCCCCGCCTAAATTTTTGGTTGTTATTCAGTTGTGTCCAACTCTGTGTGATCCTATTTGGGATTTTTTTTTTTTGCCAAAAATACTAGAGTGGTTTGCCATTTCCTTCTCCAGCTCTCATTTTCCAAATGAGGAAACTGAGGCAAATAGGGTTAAGAGACTTGGCCAGGGTCACACAGCTGAGTATCTGTTTAGTAAGTGTAGTAAGTGTCTGAGGCCAGATTTTAACTCAGGAAGATGATTCTTTCTAATTCCAGGCCTGGCATTCTATTTACTGGCTGCCCCTAGTCAAACACATACAAATCCATTCCCTTTTTAACTGGAATACTGACAAGAAGGACACTTGGTAGGGAGGGATTATAAAATGATAAATTTCTCATTCTTCCCTTTTACATTTTCTTTTAAGGAAGAAAAATTACTTTATCCAAAAATAGTGATACCTTATTGGAGTAGATAGGTTGGAACCCTTTACAATGTGTACTTTCCAGCATACTTTTGTATTTGAGCTGACTGCATGAAGTTTTTAGAAAACTTCCACTTCATGGATATAACACTGAACTGAGATATCCCAATAGGAGGTTGACTAAATGAAACTCCTAATGATGTTAAATGGATTTAACATTTTTCAGTGTTTATTTTAAAGAGAAAAGATGTATCATCTCAGTTTTGTTGATGAAATTTAAGCAAAATAATGAAGTTAAACAAATTATGGCAGTGGTTTTATAACTTTATGTAGTATGATCTTTTCAATACAATCCCACCCTCTTTTCATAAAACAATCTATATATTATTGTTTGCATTTTATTCAAATCAAGAATTTATTACAGTTTAGTAGCAATACTCAAATAAAAAAATAACAAAATAATGCAATCCAACCTACTGATTTATTTATTGAGAAAAATCCACTGAAAACTCCTTTTTAAAACAGAAAAATAGGGTGGCTAGGTAGCACAGTGGATAGAGCACTGGCCCTGAAGTCAGGAGTACCTAAGTTCAAATCCAGCCTCAGACACTTAACACTTAACTAGCCTGGGTGACTTTGGGCAAGTCATTTAATCCCTATTGCCCCCCCCCCCAAAAAAACCCAAAAATACTTCTGAAAAATAAAATATAAAAATAATAGTACTGAAATGTTATAGGCTTATTTGAAAGTGAAAAGCTTCTTGAAGTGTGCCATCAGTGTATGGCCACAAAAGTACTGTCTACTACTCAGGGTTCCAGGTGTAACCTCAGAGATCTGGGTTCCCAATACTTTCACTCATGAGTCCTAACCTTTGTATTTCTTACCAACAATCAGCCAGACTACTCTGGGCTCAGCTGGGATACAAGTCCTAGAATAAACTGATACTTGTTCCAAGGACTGGAACACTTGCCCTCTCCCTTTCCTATTAAGGGTGCATGTGATTTGAACCCATACACTTGCTTTAATCATGGAACGATTCTTCTGTGTCTCTGCAATATTGGCCATCAAAAATTTCTTCCAGGAACCTATGTGAAACACATAGGAAATTCATCTGGAGGTCCAAACTCATCCCTTCCTAGGACAAGCAGACTAAATTTAAAACACAGGCATACACCCACTCATACATATACCCATGAGCCTCACAATCAGAAAAGCCCAAGAGATAGGAAAGGTCAAAAAGAGAAAACTACTTTTGAGTTGATTAATCAGCATTTCTAGACCAGAAGCTAAACTTTATCCTATGTACCTGTGCAAGATGGGGAAGGGACTTTTAGAAGGATGTGTAGATTAAGATTTAGGAGGGTGGGGGGAGAAGATAAGGGAGGGACTTTTAAAAGAGTCAGTAAAGAAGGCACTCATACAAACTATCTGTACTCATATCACAAAGCATGTAGTTTAGATTTTCATAAGAGTAAGAAAGGTAGGGGGGAAGGATATTTATGACCTATTGTGACCTATTGAATGAATTGTTAAAGTAATGTAACAGATTTTAGTACTTAAATATCTAAAAAAGCAAACATTACCTCAAAGAAATTTGTCTGACTGCTAAAGGAAAAACATTGGAAAACAGACTGTTTAGTTAAAGTATAAAACAAAAGATAACAAAGTGATCATTTTCACCAATGAATCCTCTAAAACTATGGTACCCAGTATGGATGTCCTAGAAGGAGACTTTCTCTAGCAATTCCTTGAGAAAGTATCACAGAAGAAGCCCTCACTGCATAAAGATCCCTTTATGTGGCTACTTTTCCAACTCTCCTTCACGTTAGTGGGCCAGATCTTGTGAGGGCAGCTAATTATAATTCCCCTCAGGATTATAAAACTAAGCCTAAAGGACTGGACATCTAGTTTTACTGAGCTCACAAGTCACCAAAGGTATGTTTTCCATTAACAGTGGACCAGCCAGACTTAATTGACTTTTAACAAAGACACTTATTAAATAGATATAGTTTTCTGTTGTTTTTTAAAGGTAACTATAGACAACATTTCCCTAAAAGCCTGCAGCACACTCTTTTTTTTTAAGATTTTATTTTCATTATGAAGTTAAATATGAGATAAAATGAACATTTCTATATAAAAATAAAACAGAAGAGGAATATAAATAAGTATCTAGTAAATTCAGCATCTGATTTTCAAAAATGCCCTGCATGTCTTACTTTCTGAATTTCCTCCTGTTTTATTCTCTGCATTTAAAAAATTCTTCAATGACCCTCTATTCTTTCTCTTCACCCCCCTTTTTAGGAAACCTTATTGCTAGATTCCATCTCCTATAACCTACCCACCAAAACAGGAAAAAAAAATATTACCCTTCTTAAAAATATACAGAGTTAAGCAAAATAGATGTCCACATTGGTCGTATCTGAAAACATATATTTCATTCTATATCTTGAGTCCACCACCTCTTTGTCAGTAGGTGGGGAGCATGATATATCACAGGTCCTCTAGAATCATAGTCATTGTAGTAGTTATTTTCCTGGTTCTTCTCATTTCACTCTGCATCACTTCAAAAAAGTTTTACCAGGTTTCTCTGAAATGGTCCCTTTCATTACTACTTTGAATTCGATAATTTTCTATTGCATTCATACCATAATTTTCTCATCCACTCCCAGTTATTGCTTTTGTTTCCAATTCTTTGCTAAAATAAAAAAAGCAGCTATGCATAATTTTGTGCTTCTGGGTATTTTCATTCTTCTTTGATCTTTTTGGAGGATAGGCAAAGTATTGGTATCACTGAGTTAAAGGTTATGTACTATTTAGTAGCTTTTTGGCTATAGTTCCAAATTGCTTACTACTTTCTAGACTAATTTACAGATCCACCTCCAGTGTGCCTTTGTGATTGTTTTCTTGCACCCCCTTCAATAACTGTAAATTTCTTTTCTTTTTGGTCATCATTCCCAATCTGATAGGTATATGGTGGAACTTCAGGGGTTTTTTTAATGTTAATCTAATTATTAGTAATTTGGTGAACTTTTTCACAAGTTTTTGGTAGTTTTGATTTCTTCCTTTGTGAACCATTTGTTCATTTCCTTTGACCACTTATCTATTGGGAAATGGCTCTTTTATTACATATTTGAATCAATTCCATATATATATATATATATATATATATATATATATATTTGGGATATCAACCTTTATTAGAAAACCTTGCTACAAAGATTTTTCCCAATTATTTACCTTTTTATTTTAATTGTCATTAATTTATTTTCCTTTCAAAATTTTGTAGTTAAAATTGCTCATTTTATGGTTTTTGATCCTCTCTTATCTTATTTGGCCATGAGTTGTTTCCCTATCCATATTTGCAAAAATTTATCTCTTCCTTGCTTATCTATTTTTTTTATGATATGACCTTTTATATCTAAGTCATGAATAAGACCATCTGAATAGTCTTTGTATTTGGGGGGGAAGGGAGGAAGTAGCTAATTAGCCAAAATGAATGATGTTGAGAAATATAATAGGTATTACAGTATTTAAACATTCCATAAAAAGACAGTCTACCCACTTACTGTTGAAATGCACTAGACAGTGCTCTAGCTACTGAAAGCAATGGTGATGATCTTATCTGAATTGAAATTTGGCATATGCTCACTCAGTCTTGATCTCATTATACATATTGTACTAAATAATTGGTGCATTTCATTCACTGTTGGAGTGAATTCTCCATGTTTTCCTTGTTTCTGTTGACTTTGAACTTTTTTTATTGGGAAAGAAGTGGATGCATTTTTTCAGAAGTTAAACTAGAAAATATCAAATATTTTGACTATTACTTTTTCTCCTCCCTTCCTCCCGCTACAGTTTGAAAACTATAATAACAAGACTTGTTCTTAAGGTGACACAATAGTGTACAAAAGTGGAAAGGGTGACTTTTGACCCTGACACAGAATTAAAATCTTGTTGATAGCATTCCTTGTAGGAGTGGACTGGATTTTATCTCCAATTATTGTTTTTTAATCACAGGAAATAAGATAAATCATCTACATCTCCAGTCTTCTCTTGGAGCTTTTAATGTCCTTGCTTCTTTTTCTTTCTATTGGTTGAAACAGTGCAAGAATTATCACCATGGCCTGTGCCCTACATTTGCCAAAGTGGTTGGTGCCACTGGTCTTTCCCTAAACAGGTGTAGGCTTACTGTCACCTCTCTTTTTCTCAACTCTGTGTCCTCTAAATCTAGAGCTTGTCTTAATTTGAAAACAACAGCATTGATATTGAATGTTGACAACCCCTCAAACAGACTTCTTCTGGTTCTCATAGGAGGCCTTCTTGCAGGTTTTCAGGTTGCTTAAAAATCTTATGATATAATTTGCTTTCGGTTACAATACAGATTAAACAGAGCTTTAAAGTAGTTTTTTTCCTCACCCCCACACTATGTAAATCATGGCTTTACTTGTTTACCAGACATTACATGGTTAGAGATAGCCAAGACAAGATTAAAATGAAACTAGCCCATGTTTATAACTGATTTCTTATATAAATTTTGTGTTTATAGCTGAGTACTTATCAAGAGTCTCTCTCATGATCATATTATATGATATAGGGGTGTCACATGACAAATAATTGTCATAAGACACTAGAGGTTTACCTCATAGGAAGAGAGAAAAAGGGTATTTCCTGTTACCCATTTCCTTAGATGTCTTTCAAGGTTACATGCTTGTTGGTTCATTCAGGCTTTGGTTTATTTTCTCTTTTAAGGTGGGACAAGGGGGGCGGCTAGGCAGCGCAGTGAATAGACCACCAGTTCTGGAGTCAGGAAGACCTGAGTTCAAATCCAGCCTCAGACACTTGACACACTAGCCATGTGACTTTGGGCAAGTTGCTTAACCCCAATTGCCCTCCAAAAAGCAAAATTAAAAAAAAATAAAGTGGTACAAAAACTAACATCCATAAGAATTTATATTCTGTCATTCACTCTACTTGTATCAAATGGTTTCTTTTAATCTTGTAAACTCTGTCAGTTCACAAATGATAACTCACATAGCAATACAAGAAAGTTGTACTAATGTTGAACTATTTCTTAATCTAGAGTTAGCCTAATTGGGGACCTTGAACTGGAAAGTCTTTTTTTCCCACTGCAAAGAAACATTAGGAAGATACTAGCCTAGACAGTGTGGACTCCGAAAAAAGAGGTTTTATCAAAAATTTCAAGTGATAAAGCATGCAAAATGCCTTCCCTCTCCATTAATGCTTCATCTACTCCTCTACACATTACTGTTGTTGTTCTCTTGTTGCAGTCATGTCTGACTCTTCATGACCTCGTTTGGGGTTTTCTGGGCAAAGATACTGGAGTGGGTTGCCATTTTTTCTCCAATTCATTTTACAGATGAGGAAACTATGGCAAACAGGGTTAAGTGACTTTCCCAGGGTGACACGGCTAGGCCTGATTTAAATTCAGGAGTATGAGTCTTCCTGACTCCAGGTCAGGCAATCTATCCACTGTGCCACCTAGCTGTTCCCCCTGCCTCTTAGATATCAATGTCCTTCAATTCAGTAATAACTCAACATTTTGCAAATTGTAAAGCTTCAGAGTGACCCAGACCGGGTAGTAACTATAACTAGAAGTGTTTGTGGGTGAATGTAGAGCTGAGAATAGGAAAAGAACCTGAACTGGGACTGAAATAACTGCTAAAATTTATACTAGTTCAAGGCAGGACATATAAGGTTGAAGTTTGGGCCAAGAGATTTATGGGCTGTTTATCAGGGAAGGTCATATGAATATAGTGGTTAGTTGATTAATTTAAAAGTAATGAAAGTCTCCCCAAACCTCAAGACTCTGAACTTGATTCTCTTTTCTCTTTAAAATCATTTCTTCAGTGATTTCATCTACTTCCATCTATTGTAATAGATTTCATCTACTTACAACAATTAAACTATAAAATCTTTGAGAGCAGGGATTATTTTTTTTTACCTTTCTTTACCTCCCTAGTGCTTAACACATTACCTGATACATAATAAATGCTTAATAAAAATGCTAGTTGATTGACTTCTAAGCTCTAGTCCCAGACTTCCAACTCTCTTTCGACTCTACACGTATATTGCTAGCAACTTGAAGTCGAGATGTCAAAAACTGAACTCATCATGTTCCCTCCAGATCCTGGCCCATACCCTGACACCGCTATTTTTCTATTTCTATTAATAATTCCAATATTCTTCCAGCCATTTAGACTCCAACTCTTAGAGTCTGAAATAGAAAAAAATCTTTGATTTCATCTTCTCTCCCACATTTCCAATCAGTTGCCATGACCCTGGGCAAGTCACTTAACCTCTGCTTGCCTCAATTTCTTCATTTGTAAAGTGGTGATAATTATAGCATCTACCTCCCAGGGTTGTCTGAGGACAAAATGAGTAAGTATTTGTAAATTAATTTGTAAAACACTTATAAATGTAAGCTATTGATGATGATGGTGATGTCATGCCAACTTCTATCACATTTCTCACATCCTCTCCACTCATGCTATCATCACCTGCATTTAGGCCTTCGGTGACTCTCATCTACTCCATTGCATTAGTCTTCTGATTAATCACCCTCTCTCTAGGCTCTACCCTTTATACAAATACGACAAAATCATCTTTAAACATTTTTGTTCTTTGTTGCAAATGTAATTATCATCAAGAAATGTAATCATTCAACATATGAAAAAATGAGAAAGATGTGTATAAGATATTAGAAATTTCTCTTATGTTTATTTTTAAGGAAATATTTTATATATTATATTGCTGCATTACTAATAATTGAGTTGATGTATTATTAATGATGAAGATTATAAATAATTAAATTATATGTATATAATTTAATAGGGTAGTAACATCCTAATACATAGATCTAATCATGTAATTTCCTTGATCAAAAACCTTCAGTTGTCTTTAGAATAAAACATAAAATTCTAGAGGTGGTTAGGTGGCGCAGTGAGTAGAGCGCCCGCCCTGGAGTCAGAAGGACCTGAGTTCGGATCTGGCCTCAGACACACAAGTAAAAAAAACTTAGCCGTGTGAACTTGGGCAAGTTACTTAACCCCAATTGCCCTGCAAACAAAACAAAACAAAACAAAAAAACCATAAAATTCTTAACGTGGCACTTTTAAGCCCTTCAGAAATCTGTCTCAAATTTACTTTTCAAACATCACATCACTCCCTTTTGTGGAATCTATGTGACATTCAAACCAGACTAGTAGCTATCCCTCATCTTACGCTGCTGCTTCCACTTGCATGGGCAGTGCCCCACATCTGGAATGTATATACTCACTTCTTAGCTTGTCTTACTTAATCATTCTTTCCTTTCAAGGCACAGCTCCAGAGCTATCTCCTTCATTAATTTTTTCCTGATCCTCTTTGCTCCCCCAAGTTAAAGTGTTTTTATCCATCCCAACATTTCCCTGTAGTACTTCAGATATTTTCTTTGCTCCCATCATCCTGTACCATACTTTATGTTTATTTCTCTACATATCCTACCCTTCAAGCAGGTCACAAGAATCTTAAAAGGAGGAACTGTGTACTGCTTTTCATTTTGTATCTCAGGACCTGTTTATAGTAGACCTTAATGAATGCTTGTTGCTTGAATTTAATAAGCAGGCATGGGAATGGGTGAACTGAAGGAAGTTAAGAAACAATCTGGGAGCAATTTAGTGAAGGATTTGAAGGCTCTTCCAAAAAAAAGCCTTTGTGTCTATGATAATCAGGAGATACTGGGCCACTCCTGAGAAGCAGCAGCAGAGGAGTGGGGACATGGCATGCACAGATGATTACTTAATAGATGCTTTTCATGATGATTAGTGTGATGACAAGCTGGCAAGGCGGGGAGATGACCTTGTTAGTGATATTCCAGATTGAGATAAGCTGCAGGGGACCAGAAATAGAAGCAGGGAGGACAATCAATCATCTAATTAACATTTATTGATTGCCTACTACGTATAAAACACAGGTCCTCTTAGGGATACCAATGGAAAAAAAGTTAGTGAATGATTATTGGACCAAGAATTTCTAGAAGGTCCATAATAAAACCTTTTTATGGAAGGAAAAATAATATGGTGTCACCAAAACCAGTCCTCATCTTTATCTTAACCTCCAGATTAACATTTCCAACCACTTATTAGACATGTCCACACTTATCTTAAAATCTCCATGTTCAAAATTAAACTCTATCTTTTCCCCCAAATCCTTCCTCCATCCTAACATCCTTATTACTTTTGAGGGCACCTAAGATCAAAACCTGTGTGTCATTCTTGCCTCCTCACTCTTACTGCCTCTCCTTATCCACTCTGTTGCTAAGTATAATCAGTTCTATATTTGAAACATTTCTTTTACACCTCCTTCTCTCCTCTGACACTGCTATCATCCTGGTGCAGGATCTGGTCACTTCATGCTTGAACTATTGTGATACTCTTCTGCTTGGTCTCCCTACTTACTCCAGACTTTCATGCAATCAACTGTCAAGTTGATTGTCCTAAAGTGCAGATCTGACTACATCACACCCATTCAATAAACTCCAACACCTCTTTATCACTTCCAGGATAAAATATAAAATCCTCTATATGAATTTATAAGCTCCTCATTACCTAGTTCCTTTTTGCCTTTTCAGTATCCTTATACTTTGCTCCCTTTTATATGGTTGTACGATCTATATGGTCTTTTATGTAGTCTATGGTCCAGTGACATTGGCATCCTTGCTATTCCTTGAATACATTGCTCCATCCCATATCTCTTTGCATTTTCACTAGCCGTTCCTCATGCCTGGAGTACTCTCTGTCCTAATCTGGAACTATCCCTTCTCCTTTCAAGATCCAGATAAAATCCCATCTCCTATGACAAGTCTTTCTTGATCTCCCTTAATGCTAGTTTGTTGTCTCCTCCATTGGACTATGTGCTTCTTGAGAGTAGGAACTGGATTTTGCTGTTCCCTGTATCCCTAGAACTTAACACAGTGTCTGGCACATTAAAAACTCTTAAAAATGCTTCTTGACTATTGGATGACAGCCCAAGTATAGAGATCAAAATGTTTTGGGGGCAAAGATGACCCTAAGACTTCTTGATTGAAGCAGAACCGAGAGAACAAACTATTTAAGAGCCATAGTAATATAAATGTATGACTCTCTGAAAGGCATCAGCTAGGTGGTGCAGTAGATAGAATGCTGCTGCTTAAGTCAAGAAGCTCTAAGTTCAAATTCAGCTTTAGGCACTTACTAACTGAGAGACTTGAGAAAGTCACTTAACCTATTAGTTTCCTTATCTGTAAAATAAGGAATGAGGCTTGGTGATTTCTCAGATCCCTTCTAGGGTCTATGATCCTATGAGTCAGATTAAATTCAAAAATCAGTCTTGGTTCCATGGTAGTTCACACTGTATTCCTATCTGTAAATAGGACCATTGCTAAATAATGTTGCAGTTATCTTTCTTTTTTTCACTTTAATGTTTTCTTTGTTATGGAAAATATTTGACTTATAGCAATGGTGTCTATGTATATGGGGGGACAGAGTTATTTATTAAAAAAATCAATAAAACTTTCTTTCAAAAGAATTAGAAGAGCTGTTTATAATATTATACGCAGAATTATGCCCACAAATCTGGAAAAGAGATGGGTTTTGATGGGGAGTTAGATAGAACTATAGCAATGTAAAACAACTTTTAGGTAAAAATGGAATAAAATTAGTATCACTGATGTACAAATGCTTACTGTTCACATGGGAAAAGCTTACTTTTTAGGAGACCTGAGGGAGGGAGAAAAGAGGGCCATACATTAAGCTTCCCAATGGCTTAAGGGTCAGAAAGTAGAAAGCACAAGGTCTCTCAAGGAAATGACAAGGAATTATGTGAGAAGTATTCCTTCTCTTCATTACTTGGGGATAGAGGATGGAGAGGCCTGTGAAGCCCTTGTGTGATTAGATGTAGCCATATTAATGCACTTCACTAGGAGCATCAGGTAGCCATGACCTCGAGAGATAGAGAATAGTTGTTACAATGCCAGTGAGGCCTTCTGTTGGTGGCCAGGGAGAGAATGAGAGTGGGGTGTACTATAAAGGCAGGCATCTTCTACATTCTTCAAGTCTCAGTTGCCTCATCTGTAAGAGATGACATAATACTTGGAAGTCACATTATTTGCTTTCAGTAAATTGCCTACATTTAACAAACGCCAAATGGAATGGAAAAAAAGATTTGTAGCATGATTCTTCTTCCTCTGCCTCACCTATTTTTACTGAGCTTATCTCCTTACCCCATCCTTATTATTTTCCCTCCAAACATTTTCAAGTTTGTTTTCTTTGAAGCTTCAATTTCTCTTAATGGATGCAAAGGGTTTATAGACTGAGACTTTCAATTCACTCAAAACTTAAACTACTGAAAAGCAGCATTGTTCATCATGTATTACTTCAACCTTATGAAACATAATAATTGGTCTTGTTAAAATTGTTTTTCAGCTGCAAGCCAATCTAATTGATACAATATCTCAACAATAATGTGAAAATTAGGTGGTTGAAAACGAACTCAAAATCTTCAATTGTTAAAACTTTAACCATGTGTTTCAACCCTCCAGCAACCAGAAATCTTCACAGCTAGGTGAAAAAAAATCTAGAATGTCAGTGTCTGAAATGCTTATTCTCAGCATCTCAAAAATATAACTGTGTCCTACTTCTGAGGCTGTACAAATATTAAGACTGATTGTAAGAAGAAATATTTGGAAAACGTCAGAGCAGCCTCTCTATTTTCATAAAATATTGGGCATAATTATCTAGCAGTAATTATCCTTACATTTTAATTGTTCAAAATAGGAGCTAAATTGGTCGATGATGAGAATTTTTATTTCTTGTAAGTTAATTCAATGTGGCATGGAGTACCTAAGTGCTAACAACACTCTTGTTATCTGCAACAAATGTGGTCCTGTGTTCACCATGGATTACTTTACTGGTATGTTTATTGCTCAGTGAGTGGACTATTTGAAGCTGGGGGACTGGGCATATAAATGAAATATCTCATACCTATTTCTTCTGCCTGTGCTTAACTAAAGAATAATTTTAAAAACCATGTATTCAATTTATAAACCTTTGTTAATTTAGTGCTATGGTTCATATTTTCAAGTCTGCAAGCCATGAATATCTATCTAACTTCATTCAGGGCTATTATCTGCTCGTTTATAAAGGAACATGAAGTTCACCTGTGAGATCTGAGAGTGGAGGGAAAAAACCTTTTGGCAGAGAGGTGATGAATGAGGCTTACAATTGTGGATGCAGCCAATATGTACATCTGTTTCTGCAGACTATGAGAGAAGGTTTTAAAATTTGGCAGGGGAAAGGAGAGATACAGAGGGAAAGACAGGGTAGTGAAAGTGATTCCAAAAAAGAAAGAAAGAAAGGAGTATCAAACATTGAAAATGCATAGAAGAAAACAGAAAGAGGCTGAGAGCAAACCACTGGCATGTACAGAAGTTTTTTTGAAATAATGTGCTGAATTTAGCCTATATGGTTTTTTAAAATGAAAAAAATGAATTCTAATGAGAGTTGTGTTGTTCAGTTTCTTTGTGACTCCATATGGGGTTTTCTTGGCAAAGATTTTGGATTGACTTGCCATTTCCTTCTCCAGCTCATTTTAAATGGGGAAACTGAGTCAAAATGACTTGCACAGAGTCACAATAGCTACTAAGTGTCTGAGATCAGATTTGAACTCAGGAAGATGAGTCTTCCTGACTTCAGGCTCCACGCTCTATCCAATGTGCCACCCAGCTGCCTTCCATGAGAGTTGAGGTTTCAAAACATGTTCTTTTTCTCTCCTTTTTATATGTGAATATTTCTGTTCATTGGTGTTTGTCAAGCTTAAGATCACAAAAAATATTTTTTAAAGATTAGAGAGAAGAATCCCATAACTAGAGGAGGAACAGTGGAATAATCCTTTTCACTGTGACTTTTAAGAAACTGAAGTTTTAAGAAAAGAGCTACTAATTTTTTGAAGGAGCTAAATTACACAAATGAAAGATAATAATGTTCTATAAATATGTTATAATATTGCATGTAAAAATGAACAAAGGTAAGGTATGTTGCCATCTAGCCAAAACTCTGATAAGAAATTTATAACATCTGGAGTATATCTTCTTATGAGCCTTGGATAATTTTGCAATAATGCTTTCTGATCTTATGCCTACATCATTTTCTGGTAAGGTGTGTTTCTTTGACTCTAACGAGCTTCACATGGAAATATAGCATGTGATGAAGTAAGCATGTTCAGGCCTATGTGTCCTAATGTAATGAATACATGCACATATATATATGTATAGATGTATATACACACATACATACATACACACACATACATATATCCAATGTAGTCCTCTGGGGAGTCAACCTGGCATTTTGAGTATAATGTTCAACTTGTTGACAGAAAAGATGTGAATTCAAATACCACCATTAATACCTACCAGCTTTGGTGACCAAGAATAGGTCCCTTAATCATAGTCTGGTTTCTTTATTTGTAGAATAGGGATAGTAGCACTAACTTCAATTGAGATAATCTAAGTAAAGTATTTTATTAACATCAGTTATTGTTGGAGTGGACAATGTGAGACAATATGTTTCTTTACAATTTCCTTTTAGGCTTTAATTTTTTTAATTAAGTCAGAAGACTCAATAGGAGATCAAAAACAGGGGAAATGTTGAGATTTAAGAGGGCTAAACTCTAATTGTAGGCTTCCTCCACTTATCATTGGCAGTGTGCATTTTCTTCAGAAGATTGGATATTCTTTGACTAAAGATATAAATGATAATTCAATAATTAATCAGGGACCCATGCACCTTTATGACCAAATGCCTTTTCATGCTCCACTCCCTTCTTTCTCTCATCTCACACCTCTTCCCACCCAGTCTTTTAAGCAGAAGTCACAGTTTTGAATATTGGTAGAAGTAGACAACAGGATAAGAGTCAAATGTCTGAGAAACTCTGTGGAGATAGCTAGAAAGGTGCTTTGGGGTTTTTCATTGCATGTCTCCATGGTACCTGATGTTACAAACAAATGATTTTTCCTAAGATTTTACAATACCCTTATTTTTCAAACTGCTAGAATTGATTATTTTGTTTTTTTTTAAAAACCACTTAATATTAATACCTTAATACCATAAGTGTGTTTTTTCCTTTTCATCTTTAAAAATGCTTTTAAAAGACACCCACACTTTCCATGATGGAAATGCCTCAGAATTGATGAGAAGGACTGCAGCAGCTTACCTCATCACGTAAATGTTTATTCAGGTGATACTTAAAACTTGTCATTTACCCAGAGGACCATGAAATGTCAACACTGGAAACATGAAAATGACTAGAACACACTGCTATGATTCTGACTATTGTGGAAAATGATACTATCCGGACCATTTTGGAACAGTATGCTCTTTATTTTGTCTCCTGCTACAGTGGCCATATCATTTTCAAATTCTATTAGCAGCTTTCCTTTTTATTTTGCTTCTTATTTCTAGCCCAAATTCAATAGCATCCCATTCACTTACCTTTTTGTGGTCTTAAGAACTTCACTGAGCTTCACTCCAAACTATATTTCTATGATAATGTGGCACAGTGTCTAGAGTGGTGAGCAGAAATTAAGGAAAATATAGGTTAAAAACTAACCTCACATGTTTACTGGCCATGTGAATCTGGGCAAATCATTTTATCCCTATGGGCCCAAGTTATAAAATGAGGGTAATAATAACACCTACTCCACAGGATATTTGTGAGGGTCAAATGAGATAATGTAAATAAAAGTGTTTTGCAAACTATATAAATGTGAGCTATTTCTCGTACAACATATTCAATCTTTCACCTCTGTGCTTTTGTACAGTTTGTCCCCCATGACTGAAATGCACTCCATCCTCACCTCTACCTAGCTTCTTTAAACCTTAACTTATGGGATTTCTCTTAAATGATGCAATATACTAATCTTCCCAGTTCCTAGTACCCTCTCCAGAAATTATTTGGCATTTACTTTGTATAGTTTGTATTTGCTTATCTGTATTTGTTCTTTTCTTCCAATAGAATGTATATTCCTTGAAAGCAGAGGGTGTGTCCATCTTTGTATCCCCAGTGACAAGCACAGGGAATAAATTAATATGTAGCACTTCCTCTGGAGTCACTCCAGGTTGGGTCCCCAAAAGGCAACTGACTCCTCCTCCTCTCAGGTTTCTTGAGATACCCCTAAGGGATTGTGGTTTCTAGTACTGTCCCCCCATTCACTGTTTCCTATTATCATTCAACCAGGAGAACTCTGTTAGCATTTGTGAAAGCTAAGGCATAGCAAACCTTCGTTTTGCACATACACACGATAGCTGGGGAGAGTGGGCTCAAATTTAAAATACAGTTGTAGTAAGGCACATGTGCAAAGAGCACATGTGACCAATGGTACCTCCTCATTCCTGGAACCAGAAATATTTTTTCCCTTTGTGGAGTTCTTTTTAATTCTTTTGATCTATTTCATCTAACTTTTCAGTTCTGAATTCTCTCCTTCCTCCTCTTCCCCCCCCCCCCCCACTGCGAATGCCCTACTTTTTTATGATGGCATGAAAAATAAAACCTGTTACACATATGTATGGTCATGCAAAGCAAACTCTCACATTAGCCACATCCAAGAAGAAAAAAAGAATAAAAAAAAAGAAAGAGCAGAAAATCTTTCAGTTTGCACTCTGAGTTCATCTACTCTCTAGTTGGAAATGAACAACATGTGTAATCACTTATCTTTTGGAATTGTGGTTGGTCATTCTGTTGGTCAGAGTTACTAAGTCTTTCAAAGTTGATTATCTTCATACTATTGCTATTATTGTATAAATTGTTTTCCTGGTTCTCCTAACTTCATTTTTGAATGTTCATATAAATCTTCCTAGGTTTTTCTGAAACCCTTTCATTATTTCTTACAGTGCAATAGCATACCTTCACATTCATATGCCACAGCTTGTTTTACCATTCCTTAATTGTTGGGCATCCCCTCAGTTTCTAATGCTTTGCCAACACAAAAAGAATTTCTATGAATATTTTTGTACATATGAGTCCTTTTCTTTTTCCTTTGATCTCTTGGGGATATATATGTGGTAACAATATAGTTAGGTCAAAGTCATTTGATAAGCCTTTTGAACATAGTTCCAAATTGCTTTTCTGAATGGTTGGACTATTTTGCAGCTTCAATAACAGTGCATTTAATGTTCTTTGAAGAATGAATGTAGTGTTTGAATGTATCCACTATGAATAAATTATGAGATAGAGTATTTATGTTTGCTTGTAATAATTCCTATTTAACTGCTCAAAATAAAACATGCAATAAATAAGCATTTATTGAAGTAATCTACATTTTAATATATGAATTGGACAGTGTTGCATAATAAGTTTGCCATCATCTGCAATTTGGACAATTGTGCTTTGGATGCATACTAGATTTTAAAATATTTCTTAGGTTGTACTCTTCTCATCGAGCCAAGAAACTAGATATATTTGAATGGTTACACATTTATGGCAATGTAGGCCAAAGTCACAGATTAGCAATAAATGAGAATCTGCATCCCACAAAAATTCACAGCTTGTTGAGCATCAACTCATTTTTTTTGTTGTAATTCTGGCCATATTGTCTTTATATTTGTTCAGCTATGCCATCTGTGAATCTGTAACCCACCATACTAGTCTCTGAGCCTATACAAACTGTGTTCAACCTTGGATATGTTTTCCTCTCCCTCCATCCTCCAAAAGAATGTATACAGTCCTTCAGATTCATGGTGCCATTCTGTAGGTAGAACTTCCTCTGAAGGAAAACAAAGTTCCTTAAGAGGCAACCCCCTGGCTAAGGCCCACTTTCACTCCAGAGATACAAATATACCTCTTACCTTAGGTACTACCACCCTGGAAGGAAAAGATATTTGGGATTGCTAGAGAGGCAGCAACCACCTTCCCCTTAAGCTTTCACCATCCAAATGACTTGGAGTAAGAGTGGAGGGCAAAGTCCAGGTCCTTTGGTCCCTCATTCCATGGCTTGGTTCCTTTCCTTCTCTTTAGGGGCCACAAATAGAATCCTCTTCCCTTCTATCAACAGTTTAATGCTCCTTAGGACTTTCTCTTTATCTCTCTGGAAGGCTGGGCATCAGGAACTCACATTACTTGGCTGTGTGGTTCCCTGCTCCTGGGTTATATGGCTAAGAGCATCACATACAGTTGTCATGTCCCTCTGATGATAAATTTTCAGGTCTGGGCCCAGTCATTCAGGGACCAAAAACCTGGGGCCTAAGGAACTACTGCTGTTACATAATTGTCCTGTCTTTTGCCATTGTTGGCTTAAGGGGCCTTGATTGTGCCAAAGCATAGACATTCCCCAGGGATGAAATTTCAGTGCCAGGTTTCTAATCTCTGACCTATATTCATTTCTCTGTCAGAAAAGGGAAAGGGGGCAAAAAAAGTTGAAACTCTTGTGCAAGCCTCTCTTTTATAGGACAAAGTATCAACTCTGATCCATGACATTCTGTGCCAACCAACCTAATCCAAATCAATCTGCAATCACCCAAACCTATCAATTTAATTCAATAAGTTGATTTGATCTTCATCAATTCAACCCAATAAATGAATACAAAGTTCCAAACTATAAGTAGCCACTCTCTGAACTTATCACATTAATCAGTAAACTCTCCTGAGCAACCCTTCACACATCATTTATAACCTGCCATATCACTCCTTCATATTTTGTACCTTCCCCCCAAATTAGAAGATGGGTTAGACTTCATTTTAATACTTTCCTGACATGACTTCTATAAGATCAGCTAAAATTATCATAAGATACTATCTTATGTATTATTTCTCATCGTGAGAATATGAAAGAACTTTAGAGGTCATCTAGTTCACCCTTACCTTTTACAGAGGAGGAAAATGAGGCACATGATGGTCAGATGACTTGTCCAAGGTCATATGGGTATTAAGAGCCAAAGTCTGAAAACAGATGCTGTGACTCCAAGTTGAGCACTCTTTCTATTCTACTGCGTTGTCTGTTTAGCATATTCTAAGCAATTATAGATTAATCTCAGGTTGTCATGGAATGAAGTTCTAATGTTTTAAGGAACAAAGTGGAGGGGAAACTGCAAGTGGGAATGGCTATGTTATTTAAAAAAAACTGGATTGGGGCAGAGAATAAGAGGATTGCTCAAAGGATGAGTGTGTATAAGCATGTTTCAGCCTAGAGCGTATTTCCATGGAGAATAACAAATTCCCCAAAGTAGGATTTGACAGAATTTTCTTGCCTTTTAACCACTGAGATATTTCTAGAAGAAGAGGACTTTGATTCACTCAGCTGCAGTTTCATTCAACCCACAGGAGATTAGCGTTTAACAAGCACACATCAAACCTCTGCCTGTCGGACATCGGAATGGTTTGATCTGGCCCCGAGTTAGCAGAGTAAAAATAAAAAATGATAGTTAGCTGCTTCGTGGCTGTCTGATTGATTTCTTGTATTGGCCTCTGTAGATTATTTGCAAATACTGTCATTTCACAACAGTTTGTACATGGAAAAGCACTGTCACACAGGGGCAATGTCAGCAGGACTCTTTTCTGTATCTAGAAGATTGTGTCCAGCCTTTTCTATTGATATTGTACTGTAGACCCAGGAAGACCTCTTCATCTTTTTATCTCCTATTTCTTTCATGGAGATGTTACATGGAAACACCTCCACTACTTATGGTTTTGAGGAAGATTAAGTAGTTTTACATTATTGTGGAGGGCAAATTACTCTGAGAATCTTCCTTAATAATGTTTTATTGTTTAATCATTTTTTAGTCATGTCCAACTCTTTATGAGCCCATTTGGGGGTTGTCTTAGCAAAGATACTAATGTGGTTTCCCATTTTCTTCTCTAGCTAATTTTATAGATGACAAACTGAGGCAAACAATGTTAATGACTTGCTCAGGGTCACATGTCTGGTAGGTGTCTGAGGCCAGATTTGAAATCAGAAAGATGAGTCATCTTGACTCCACTGTGCCATCAAGTTGCCTAGTAAGAAGTTGTTGAATCATTTCAGTTATACCCAATTCTCTGTGAACCCATTTGAAGTTTTATTGGCAAGGATACTGGAGTGGTTTGGTATTTCCTTTTTCATCTCTTTTTACAGATGACAAACTGAGGCAAACAGGGTTAAGTGACTTGCTCAAGTTCGTCCAGCTCATAAGTGTCTGAGGCTCGATTTGAACCTTGGTTTTCCTGACTTCAGGATCAGTGCTCTATCCGCTGTGCCACATAACTGCCAGAAGTAAATATAGTCAAAATCAGTTAAAATTATTTTTATTTTCTCCTTTTGCTTCGTTTAAAATTATTTAATTATAAAATTTGTTCCTATCATTTGCTAATTTGGGGTAAAGCTGATCACTTAGATAAGGACTTTTTGCTGTTTGATTGGAAGAGTCAACTGAACTACATAGATTTGTATTCACATGTTGCTCATACCATTTTAGATACTGTGAATCTCCATGATTCAGAAATGCTGTACTCCTAACCAACTTGAACAATATCGGAATTTGTGCACCCATCTCCTCGATAAGAAATATTAAATATTTATTCCTGATTTTTTAAGGTTCCAAGGGAGAAGATCATTATCAGGGAGGCTGATATTTCTTTGGCATTTGATTCATGCAGGGTAACATTTTTCTTTTTTTCTTTTTAAAACATTTTATTTTTCTCCACTTATATGTGAAAAAATTAACATTCATTTTTTTCAATTTTGGATTCCAAATTCTCTCTTCCATTTTTTCCCTTCCCCCTTTACTGACAAGGCAAGCAATTTGATATAGTTTATACATGTGCAGTCATGCAAACCATATTTCAATATTAGTCATGTTGTGAAAGAAAACACAGATGAAAAGAAAAAAACAAGAAAAATAAAGTTTCTTTGTTTTAAAATATGCTTCAATCCACATTCAGACTTCATCGATTCTTTCTCTGGAGGTGGATAGCATTTTTCATCATGAGTCAAGCTAACATTTTTTCTTAACTTTCAAAATGTTAACTTATTTGTCATTCTAGTTATAAAACTAATTTTGGCTTCACTGTACAACCCTGGCCCAACATTTCCCACAGGGCATCAATTATTGTAATAGCAGCATTAGAAAAAAAAGAGAACAAAGAGAATAGCGTTTTCCTCAGTTCCATCCCTTTTCTTTGAGAATGTCTAAACCAGAATAAAAGGTAATATATGAAAAATGGGAATCTGGCATGATGATGATGATGATGATGATGATGATGATGATGATGATGATGATGATGATGATGATGATGATGGTGGTGGTTTTCAAAGAATTTTATATCTATTATCTCATCTGATTCTTCCAACAGCCCAGTCTGCTAGGTGCTATTATACAGATGCTGAAACTTGAGCTTGAGGTGTTAAGTCATTTGCTTAGTGTTATACGGCTGGTAAGTGGGAGGTTGGGTTCCAAATCCAATTTTCCTGGTTCCAATTACAACTTTATATCTCCTAAACTAAAGGTCATGATTTTATACTCATATAATTTTAGGAATATCCTTAACTATACCTCTAAAGTCAAGTTTTATCAGGTCCTACTAAGTTAGTAAGGATTAAAGTATAGGGCAGGCAGTGGGGTATAATTCTGTTGTCTGACAACCATAACAATTCAGGACAGTCCTATTGAGTTAGAAAGGAGTTGTGATTTTTGTTGGTGGAGGGAAGATTCATGATGGCGAACTCACAGAACCTTAAAGTGTTGAAGAATTTAAATGCCCTGATTTATTCAAAACTTTCCTCTATCTTTTCCATTCAAGCAATTTATTCAAATTCCAGCTCTGCCATAATCCCTTTCTAATAAAAGAGTTTATCTATACTTCCCCTAGTATAGCTTTTATATTACACTAATAATCAATCGAATCAATAAACCTTTATTAAGTACCTACTCTGTGTGAGGCCAAACACTATGTGCTTAGCATTAGGGATACAAAAAGAGGCCAAAGACACTTCTTGCCCTCAAGGAGCTAACAATCTAATAATCTTTTTTTTTTTTTAGAGGGCAGTTGGGGTTAAGTAATTTGCCCAAGGTCACACAGCTAGGTTTTTTGTTTGTGCGTTAAGTGTCTGAGGCCGGATCTGAACTCAGGTCCTTCTGACTCCAGGGCCAATGCTCTACTCAATGCTCCACCTAGCTGCCCCCACAATCTAATAATCTAATTTAATCTAATCATATAGTAATTTGGACATATTGTAATTGTTATATACTATTTGAATGTGGTTTATGAGCATTTGTCATTTGTATTTTCTCTTTGATGGCAGTTTGGGATTGTTATACCTACTACCAGTCTCCACTCAGCACCAGAGGGGACTTCATGTGCAGCCATGTTGATTATGAGTAGAAGCCCATATCCTGCATCTATAGTCGTGCTTCCCAGGAGCCTGTCCTCCTGTCATCTAAGGTCTGAACTGCAATATGTAAACCCACCACATAAAACTTTTCTGTTGCTTATCTAATCTAAATAATTTCCAGTTTCACTTCACCAAGACATCGGAGAGCTCATGTTTATGTTTTTTTTTTTTTCTGTTGAGGAACCGCACTTGTGGACCAATCAGTAGCAAGGCTCTTCTCTACTTTTTTAGGAGTATATATATATATATACATAATATATATTGTAAATATAAAAACATATATATTTTTTCCTGATCACTGATTTAGAGGAGACAGGTATAATCCATTGTATCCAGTTTTAGTTCAATTTGTGAATTCAAATTTTACCTCAGACATTTATTAGCTGTGTGACCCTGGGCAAGTCACTTAACCCTGTTTGCCTCAGTTTCCTCTTCTGGAAAATGAGCTGGGGAAGGAAATAGCAAACCACTCCAGTATCTTTTCTGAGAAAACCCTAAATGGGGTCATAGAGAGTCAGACTTCACTGAAAAAAATCTACTTAACAACAATAACAACCTGGAGAGTTTTGTGCTAGACTCTAAAGGAGACACAAATTGCAGGCTTCTGAGTAGGGCTAGAAGGATTCAGAAGTAGGTCCAGAGTTGGACTCAAGATGGTCAATAGACACTTATATGATATTGTCATTTTGAGTCCCTACCTTGAGACAGCATGGCATAGTGGATGGCTCATTGAACTTGGACTTAGCAAGACCTAGTTTCAAATCCTGCCTTAGATACTTACTAGTGGTGTGAGCCTGGACAAACCAGTTATTCTCCCTGGACCTTAGGTTCCTTATATGTAAAATGAAGGGAAGTTGACTAAGTAGCCTCTAAAGCCCCTTCCAGCTCTAAATCTCTGATTCTATGAGGGACAGAGAAGATTACTGGAAAAGAGGCAGTACTTTGCCAATCTGGGTAAAAATACTGTCTTAGACTATGAGGTCCTAAAGGACTGAGACTAAGTCTAGTTAACTGCAAAAGGGACTGAGCATACCAGCACATCCATCATTCTTTTTAGTACTCTTTGATTGTGATAAACATCACCATCATTTTACCCAACTGTGGAATGGGAGTGGCACTATTTACTAACCTTGATGCAATGGAGGAAAGTACAATCCATTCCTGTTTTATGGATTGCTTAGAGAATCTCAGATAAAAGTCATTAGGGAAAGACAAAGTATTTCTGTTTTAATTAATAGGACCAATAAGCTGTATAATGCAATCTCACACTTAATATTTTCCATTTGGGTTCATATAATGAAATTGAATTATATTAATGAGTGTGTAGATAGTATGATTGAGAAATGATATGCTATAAAGTTGGGGCTTTAATGCTTTAATCAAATGTTTTAGATTAATGTAGAGTTCTTATTCCCTTAGGTTAGTAAATATATGTTATGATATTTCAGTAATTTAGACTGATAAAAACAATATGTCAACATTATGCCACTGATGAGTTTTAGAATATTTTTAAGATGCTTGGGGAAGGGTGCTTCAGAGAGAAGCTGATGGGTTAGAAATCTAACCTCATTTGGAACTGCTCTACTAAAATGCTGCCTACAAATTCTATTTAATTTTAAAATGCTGCTGGCTAGTCTCTGATTGAACACAGAACCTGATCAGAATAAAATTTGCCCTTATATTCCACGGATCACTTATATTAGCACCTAGAGGAGATCAATAATAGACTTTAATGACACTAATAAAAAAGATCCTGATTCCAAATAGTCCCCATTTTCATGAGAGTAACTTAGTTTTCATTTCTTTCTAACAAGAGTCAGTGAAGTATCGTACTGTTTTCAGACACTGTACCAAAATATAAATCCTACTAATATATCTTCACAGTTATGAGCCCAGTTACTTGAGACTGTATGTGCAACCATAGCTTTCTCAACCCTTTTTTTCCTGCACAATTCATTATTGGTCTCACTAAACTTTTCCTTTAATGACAATAAAGATTTTCCTTCTACAAATTCATCCCAGTTTGACTACTTGGTGGGTTATCTGCACACCACCATTTCTTATTTGGATCTATAACAAAATTAGCTTCCAAACTGCAGGCTACTGAATAGATATTTCCCCTCACAACAACTAATAAATCTAGGTCCCTCTCTCCCCATTGCCTCCCCCTCTAGTTGCCTCCAGTCCTTGCCTTTGCCAAGTCAACACTAATTAACACCTGAAATGTGACTACCATGCTACAAGAGGACAAATTACTTAATGTCTCTGAGCCTCATAGAGTTTCCTCATTTGTAGAAGAGGATAATTGAACTAGCATTATGTTTCTCACAGGAGTATTATAATGAAAGCATCTAGAAAACCTTAGAATGGTAGGTAAGTGTGATCTCTTTGATGAGCTCAGTGTACCCTGTGAGTAAAGGCACTTGGACAATGTATAATGTATGGATGAATACTGGACGATATAGTGGCTTCATCATCCTTAATAGCCCAGAAATCAGCCAAACAGTGTAGTGTGAGAAGTAAAGCACCTGCTTGGCATTTACTTGCCTAAGGAAGTAAATTTATAAGGTTGTATGTCATCCCTTTACCCACTATTCACCTTGATGGACAGGCAGACACACATTTTGCATTCCCCAAGCAAAGTAGGTTTGCATGCTCTTTGATAGTTTGACAGGTTCGTTGCTGTGATCTTTTAAAATCTGTCTTCAAATTACAGCATGAGAAAGGTAGCAGGAGAAACACTTCTTGTCCAAACCGAAAAATTCTAGAAGAAGCATATATTGGCCACTCTTAAATAATGAGTATATGTCCTGCTTTTGAAAACATTTAAGATTTTCTTATCTATAAAGTAGAGAAAATGCCATTGCCCCACCTACCTCACACTACACCAGCTAGTGTTAACAATAATGATGAGGATGATGGTGATGATAATCCATAGCCTTCTTCAAAATCTCATTCAAATCTTTAACAATCTCTTCTCTCTAGAAATTCTTACCTGTGTCTAAACTAAATTCTCTTAGGCTGTAAATTAAACCCATTTCTTCTTGTTCTTTTCTTAGTAGAGGTAGAAAAACATTGTTTATGATAATATCTAGCCATTATTCCCCACAGTTTTTCTTCTCTGATCAACATTAGTTCATAGACTGTAATAATGCCAGATGGGAAATTCAGACAGATGTGAACAACCATTACATAAAATGAAATACTTAATGCTTTTTGCTTATTGAGAAGTAAAAGACTTTGGCATACTGAAGATTCATTCATTCAAAAGGCATTTATTAAATGCCCTCAGTGTGCCCAGTTCTATCAGAAAATTAAAGTGAAATAAAGCTGAAGTTATATTTGTTTCTTTCCTTTCACTAGATGATGTTACTAGATTATGAGAAATAATATATTTTTCCATCCTTTTTTTTTGTATAGAATGCTGTGAGGTCCTCAAAGAAATTGATTGCTACTGGAAAATTTCTAGACTTTTATTTTAAGAGTCACTAACTGAAAACAGATGGTTTTTAACTCCCACTGTTCTCTCTCAGAATGAAGTTTTTCATTTGTTTCTATGGGATGGATTCACCTCCTGGTCCCAGTGAACCTCACCTTACAATGCAAGAATCTTTGCTTATGGGGACAAAAAGAAATCTGGTATATGTAGTTATTATTTGGTATGTGCAACACTTAGCTTCAAAACCCTTGTTCACTTGAGAAGTTTCTAGCAACATGTCTGATGGCTGACATTTAGCAGTACTTTAGGGTTCACAGAGCCCTTCCTGTATATCACCTCATTTTGAAAAGGGTACATATAAAAAGAAACTTCTCATTTACAAAGAAACATAAACATTTCAATATATGAAAATAAAAAAGAGGATTTGTATATGTAAGCCATAAACTTCAGTTATATAATATTTTATTTTAATAAACTTCAGTTATATAATATTTTATTTTAATAAGTGTATAGTAATTTGATAAATTAATGACAAAATTGCCATGTTTATGTCCCCTAGGGAACTTCTTTTTGGGGGTGGTTGTTTTATATTTAAAATGTTTTGGTGATGATCTTTTTTTTTTAATTTCTATCAATAATGACTAATCTACCACAAAAGCCCCTCCCTCAAAAAAAGTAGAAGTTCTCCCTTCTGAGAAGTACAGTTAAAAAAAATAAAAACAAATCAAGATACTGGCCATGTTTGAAGATGTATCTTATTATCCACTCATAGGCCCTTCTCTATCAAGAGGCTGGAGGCATGCTTCCTCCTCAGTCCTCTGAAGTAATGACTGGTCAATGTGTTGATTGGAATTCTGAAATTTTTAATATGGCTTTCCTTTGAATTATTGTGTTCATCATATAAATTGATCTCCTTGTTCTGCTCATTTCACTCTACATTAGCTTATAAAAATCTTCAAAAGGGGTCACTTTGAAAAAGTTATTATGGGAAGCAAACAAAAAAAAAATCTTCACCTACCAGCTTCACCTAGAGATGAGAATACCATAATTGTCGAGGGATGCAAAAAGAAAGGTCAAATAAATTTGGCCACATTAGTTGTACAAAATATCTTACAGCAAAGGCCCAAAGGGAAGTCTTAACTATGTAATCATAACCTCTAATAAAGCAAGAAAGAGGTTTAACAGAAGATAAAGACAAGACACAGCTTTGAAAGCAAAATGTTGAATTGTGTGTGTGTGTGGTGTGTGTGTGTGTGTGTGTGTGTAGAGAGAGAGTCAGAGAGAAAGAACAAGCTATAGAATAGAAATTCATGATTCATATAAACCTCTTATTTGTCCTGATTTGTATGTGGAAATGTAAATGTTCCTTTATGCATTTGTTAAATTAAGAATAAAAAAATATTTTGTAAAAACAAAGAATGCATTGTAGTGGTAACCTATTGGCTTTAGAATTGGGAATATTTGGGTTCAAATCATACTTTTGAACGTAGCTTTGTAATCATGAGCAAATCACGTTACCACTCTGAGTCTCAGGAAGTTCTTGAAGACTTATCTACTTCACTATATTATACATGGGCTATGATATGTATTAGTAGAAGAAATATCTATACCCAGTGAAATCCTATCACTGTAAGTGTTGACATAAATATGCCTTATATTTGTATTGAATGTCTCCTTTTCAAAGTGCTTTCCCCCTATGTTATCTCATTTATCTTCACAGTAATTCTGTGAAGTAGGAGAGGCAAATGTAGCCATTCTCTTGGGGAAAGATGAAAAAACAGAGACCCAGGGAATGCTAATTAATAAGAGGTTTCAATATTCAGATATTTTGTCATTCGTGTTTTATAGCCATCAGAAATTATAGAACATCCTTTACATTAGTGAATGTAGATTTTATTACTAGTCACAGTTGTCATCTTTTTGTTTTTATTGATGTGTTTGGTTTCTATATCATTATAATTTCCTCCAGTATCTTTCCCCTACTCCACTCACAGAGCCATTCCATATAACAAAGAGTATTTTGAGGACAAAAAAGAAAAATATAAATAAATAGGCATAAATTTCCAATAATACATTGAAAAGTCTAAAAATATGTGCAACATGCAACACCTCTGCAAAGGGGTGGGTTGGAACTGGCTTCTCATATCTCTTTTTTTAAACTATGCTTGTACTTTACATACTTGTACTTTTCATTCTTCAAAATTTTGTGTGTGGTTGTTCTTTCCATTTACATTATTGTGGTAATTGAATACTTTTTTTTTTTAAACTTGGCTCTGCTTATTTCAATCTGTGTCAATTCATTAGGCTATTTGCATGCTTCTTTGTATTCATCACATTCATCATCTCTTACAATACAGTAATATTCCATTACATTCGTGTACCACAATTTGTTTAACCATCCCCCAATCAATGGATATCTACTTTTTTCTAATTTCTTGGTATCACAAAAAGTTCTGTTATAAATATTTTGGCTTATATGGGGACTTTCTTCTTACCAATGGCTCCCTTATGGTAAAAATCCTATACCTAAATGGCATATAATGGAATCTCTAGATCAAAATGTGTGGATATTTTAGTCACTTTGCTTGCATAATTCCAAATTGCTTTCCAAAATGATCATATCAATTCACAGTTGCATCAAGAATGTCCTCATGTCCTTTACACAACTGCTGCAACGTTAACTGTTCCCATCTTTTATCATCTTTGTCAATTTGTAGGATGTGAGGTGAAACTTTGAGGTTCACAGCTGGTATCTTTGCTATCTTAGGGAGTAAATTTGGCATGGATCAAGAAGAAAGTGAATGATATTGCTGGAAGCCAGTTAAAGTATGTTTTCAAAGTAGCAGAAACTGAATTCAAGACATATTTATGCATTATATCCACTACACTCCAGGCACTGTGCTAAGCACTGGAAATACAAGATAGAAACAAAATAAGCCCTGCCCTCAAAAACTCTTATATTCTACAGGAGGGAAACCATATAATCACATGGATAAATAGAGAAAATATGCATAATAGTTACAAACTAATTGGGTTGTGGTGTGAGGAAGAAGAATGGGAAAATCAGTAAAGTCCTCTTGTTAGAAGATAATACTTGATCCAGACCTTGAAGGGAACCAATGATTCCAAGAGGGAAAGGTGAGAAGAGAAAATATTTCGGGAATAAGGGATAGACTTTGAAGAGAAATCAAAGTAGGAAATGGAACGCCTTGAACAAGCATCATCAAGATCCCCTCTATTGTATAAATGAGGAATGGTTGAAAAGATTTTTTTGAAATGGAAAATGGATTTTGCTAGATAGAAAAACAAATACTAATAATCCTTATGCCTGACATTTATATTTTCAGAATATTTCAAGGACATATAATTCTGAAGCTTGAAAATTGGTTATTAATGCTTAATTATTGTGCAGAAGATCACCTTTTCATGGATCACCACTTTAAGCTCTTTTTAGTCATTTCATCAGAAAGTTATGTCTGAAAAAAATAAATTATGGTACATATTCTGACATTGTTCTATGCACAGAATGCCCCCAAGTTCTTTATTTTGGTTTAATATAGTACCATACACAAACTGGGTAATTGGTATTTGGTATTGGGGATGAAGAAATCTTTCATAGCCAGTAGGCAAAATTAGATATATCTAAAATTCAGAAATCATCAAGTTTAAGCATTTAAATGTAATGATAGAAAATGGTATTTTTGTTATTGTTGTTATTGGAAGGAAAGGAAAACCATGGAACTTATTTGTAGGTCAGATAGAAATTACTGTTTAACTCACCTTATTCTACTTGGAAGATACTATATCTCTATCTTTACCTGTAATTGTTCTTTGTGGCACAGGAGAAGTTGGGAAAGTAATGATCATGTCAAGATGTTCGTAAAGTTGAGCCTGAATTTTTTTTGCTTTTGTTTTTTTTGCTTTTTGGAGGGCAGTTGGGGTTAAGTAACTTGCCCAAGGTCACACGGCTAGGATTTTGTTTGTGTGTGCGTTGAGTGTCTGAGGCCGGATCTGAACTCAGGTCCTTCTGACTCCAGGGCCATCACTCTACTCACTGCGACACCTAGCCACCCCGAGCCTGAATTTTTTTAAGTTGATTTGGGTAAATATCGTGCTACATAATTTAAATATTTATGAAGAAATGTGTTTGCCAGACAGTTAGTTTATTTTGTTGTTCCTCAAGTGGTGGCTTCAGTTTCACTGACAGACATTTAACTAGCCGAAGCACCTAAGTTTACTGGAGTGGTTCAAGATTGTGGAATTCCGCATACTTTGCTTTTCTGAAAGAGTAACCCTTTAAGTATTTGAAATATCTTCAAAAGGGTAATTCTCAAATTATTTCTCATAGAACCTTGGCACTGTGTGAAGTGAATAGTGTTCCCAGATAAAATGTTAATGCTAATGATATTTTTCTATTAAATACTATAAATCACATCATATTGATAGAGGCATATATAATAAAATGACAATTTTAGCATGGGAATTAATTCTTTTTTTCTAATTTTGATACAGACATAGTTTTGCTCCAAAATTTCTACTTTTGTCACAGGCAATATGGTAGAGAGCATAGAGTGCTGAACTTGAAGGCAGGAAGACGTGTGTTCAAATCTTGCTTTTGCCACTTATTAATATATGAGTATGGACAGATTACTTAATTTTTATGAGCCTCAGCCAACTCCTAACTAAGTTATGGGGAAAAAGCACAATCAAAAGAGGTATAAGGCATAACTCCAGTGACAAAATCATAAATCCTTAATGTGATACACATCATGTTTAATAACATACTTTAATATCTTCAACCCTCCAGGATAAGCATTTATGGGTTGACAATTTAAGTTGAGTCTAAAAATGTTCAGTGGTTGAATTGCTTTGGGATATACCTATATATAATATATATGTAAAATAATATTCTGCCTTACCAAAAATATTTGGTGTAATTTAACCTCATGCTAAAGCTCATTAGCCCACCAAACACAATCAGAGTAAGTATGAATATAAATTATCATATTTTATGTAGATCTAGCTCCCATAAAATGAGAGTCAAAGGACTAAATGCATACTGATGCCAGGAGCTTACTTTCTTTAAATAATTCCTTGATAGTGGCATGCTTTTTGTCATTTGCTATTTTCATGCAAGTAAACCATGTAGCTCATGACTTTTAGGGCAGTGTAAAATGTATTTAAGAATAATTACTGATTCAGAAGTTTAAGCAACCTTTTCCCAAGTTGTTTTCTAGCCTTCCCTGTAATTATCTTGATTTGATTTTTAATCAGAGTCCTCTGGCTTGTCAGAAACATTCAGATGTATTATTCAATCTATTATTTCTCCATCACTAATACTGTGCACCAACTCAAATTCTTATCATTTTCAATACATTCTTAGTCATCTATGGTTCTGAAGAATGGCCCCAATTATGCTGCATCTTTCCTTTGCAAGTCCCAAGGAAAGAGCAAGGGATGACAAATCATTGCCACAGATTAAATTATAGCCTTTGTTGAACAGTGATTTCATAAACTTCAGTATTATATCTCTAGGCACACTGGTATTGTTCCTTTGAGTATTATCTTTTCCCAAGGAAGGGAATCAGTTGGACAAGTATTTGTTTTCAGTGTCTCCTGATGACCGAAATTTCAAACCAAATTTGTTTGGCTTATTTGATGTATATTGGTTAAATAAATCTATAGTGTGCTTTGCAAGACAGCAATTGTTTACTGACCATTGTGTGCATGTACACACACATACATATATAATACATATGCACATATATGTATATACAGATACACATAAATATACACATGTATATGTATGCATATTTGCATATACAAGCATATACATATATAAGGAGTAAATGCCCTCTGGTAGTTTTCCCTGAGGGATGTTGTTGTTTGTCTTTCATTCTCAAAGAGGACCATGGCTTCAGGAAGGTGATGCCATGACTTGCAAGTGAATTGGATTTAAGTGAGGGAGGGCTTTGCAAAGTCAGCCTTACTTTTTCCTCTGGAGCCATCTGGGTCCAGTGGCAAGACATAAATCAGCATGACTGGAGATAGTCCCATTTCTTAAATGGATACTGCAGTGAAGATGCTAGACAGAATCTGTCCTGAGATAAATTTGGCTTCCTTTCAGTTTTCAGGGGAAAGTGAAGGTATATCTCATTATATCTAGGAATTGATTACATGGTGTAGTTTTACTGAACAAAAGAGAACCCCCAGGAACTATTCCACATCTTTTATATGGGCAGGTTTCTTCCATTGATAATACCACAATTACAGCATAAGACCAGTAAGACTAATAAACTTTCTAATTTATCTAATATAATGGACCAGTTAGCTTACTGGTTACTAGTTGGCCTTCAGTGTTTGTACATTATTTTAATGTTTCTAAATACTTGCTCACTATATAAAATTTAAAAAGAAGAAATTACTTTTCTCAATGACATGGGTTGTAGAATATGCAGTAGGGCCAGATCACAGTATCATGATGTGTAGCTCTTGCAAGTTTCCTCACACTGCTTGAAAAGAATCCCATTGGCAAGAACAACCATCTTTACCTTTGAGGCAATGTGGCTCTTCATTTCTTTTGTTGCAAATTTGATTCCAATGAGAATCACATTTCTCATTACATTTTAGATTGTCAGCTGTTGAAGGAACTCACTGATGGACTCTATCAGGAGAATCACATAAAGAATATTCTTTTTCTGCCTCATGCATTGCAATTGAAGCATTTACATCATTGAATTCACTATCTGAAAGTTCACCATTGGATGAATAGATGAGATATCTCTCATTAGTTCTAAAATGTGTTCATTTCTCAGACATTTTATTGGTAAGAATAGAAAAAGGTAGATTATTATGACTACCAAACTATACATTATGAAAATATGAAAAGCCATAAAAATAAAAAATAAATTAAATACTAGAAATTATATGCAAAAGCAAAATTTTATTTTACTTTCTAAATACATTATTCATATGGCTTCATAAATATTTGATGAATTCTAATGTTGTTCCAAGGGGAAAAGATTATTATGGTCAAAAAATATTGCCCAGTAGAAATTCATGTAAGATCATTTCTTCTTATTTACAACAAACACAAAATGCTTAAGAATATATATATGTAAATATAATTTAACATCTTAACATTTAACACATCATTACATATGAAACCACTTGTTTCATTTCTTTCATTTGAAATCTTTAGAAAAAATATTGATAATGAAGATACAGAACAAGTCATGAAGTAGAAATACCTAATTCTTTTTCAGTCTCAAGTATCTAAAATGATTTTTTTATGTCAATTGATACAACTAGTCCCTCTAGGATGAATAAGCTTTAATAAATTAAAATAGCACTAAGACTTTTGGGATACCCTATATAATATCAGTTATAATAATGGTAATGAAGATATTGATGAGATTGCTTTCATATATATATATATGTATATACATACACAAACACACATATGTATATATTACATATATACACATATATATATATATATATATATATTCATAGTATTTATTAGAGCACTCTACTGGATCACCTTGTCCCTGTACCACAGTGAATTCTTACCATCACCTGTTCTGTATTGATTAGTGTGCCTTAATGTTATCATTTACAGCCTGAAACATCTGTCATCTCCTTTCTATTTCCAATACTGTTATCTTAGTTAAAACCCTTAATTACTGATACCTGGACTCTTTTGAACAGTAATATCACTGTCTCTGTTTCCAGTCTTTTTTTCCATCGATACATCTGGCATATTATTTGCTGTCAGATTAAATTTCTTAAAGCACCACTTTGTTCAGATCATGTCCATGCTCATAAGCCTTTAGTGGCTACCAGATGAAGTACAAACTCTTTATATTCAAGGTTCTCCATTTAGGACCCTGATTCCAAATTGCTAATTTGACCTTATCTTTGTACAAACTTTTAACAAACTTTAAAAAAAAAGAAATTATTCAAGAAAATCCAGTATAGTTAATCCATTCATTCTTCATTCAACAGTCTTCGAAAACCTGCTCATATACAGAGAGTCAGTCCTCTACAAAGAAGTAATGACTAAATAACCAATGGTCAATGACACAAATGACATATTCTTAAAATAGTCTGAAGGCTATGTTGTTTTTTGTTTTTCTTCCTAGTCAAGGCTCTATATTGGATGCTACAATGGATACAAAGATTGAGTGTCTGCCCTCGAGTTTATACTCTAACAAGAAAGGAAAATATCTATATGCATAATCTAACACAAAGGATTACATGGTAAATGCCATGAGATGAAGAAAAAGGAACTACAAGTGAACAGAGAAACATCATGTAATCTTTGGTATAGAATTGGAAGGGGCCTTCAAAGTTATCTGTCCTAATCTCTTCATTTGACAAATGAGAAACTGAGGACCAGTATCTGGGCATAATTTGCCCTAAATCATAGTTTGAGCTAAGAAATCATTAGCTCCAGTCCCTTCATTTTATAAATGAGGAAAGTGAAGGCCAGAGAGAAAGAGTGATTTCCTAATGTCATACAATAAATAGATCCTTGAAGAAGTACTTGAATCCAGGTCTTCCTGACTCCAAGTCAGACACTCCAGCCTTTCTACCATGCTGACTTACACAAGTAGGAAGTGGTAGATCCAGGATTTGATTTCTAATCAGACTCCACATTTTGTGCTCTAGAGCTCACTTTTCTATCAGAAAAGCTCAGAAAAGGTTCATTTGAAGGATGTTGGGATAGAATGGAGACAATGAGTAGGATTTGAACCTGAGTGAGAATGTGGGGTTCAAACTATGTGAAATCTCTAGCTAATTTCAAAATGCATTTTTGTCAATAATTTCAACCTTCAGCAAACACCATTACCTTCCTATTCAGCCACTCCCATATTTCCAGTCCTTTTATGAAGTCACTTGATTTTAATAATCTGGAATACCCCAGTCCATGGTTTTTCAATTACTTGGTTGAATGAGAATGGATAATCACTTTTTTCTCTACTCAATTTCCTTGTGCCACAAGGTTGATTTTAAGTTTCTTTAAAAGTTTCACACACACCCCAAGCACAAGAAGGAACTACTATATTTTTGAAAACCATATACAGCATTTATCAGGTACATCAATTACTTCTTCCAGATACTGTCAATCCACAAACATTTCTCAAGCATCTACTATGTGCCAGGCATTGTGCTAGGTGCTAGATATGCATATACAAAAAAAGAAACAATTTCCACTTGAAAAGAACTTGTATTCTGATGGAGGTGACAACAAAGGCGTCACCTTTATTTTTAATAAAATTACAGAGAATAAATGTAGTTACCTATGGGCAAGAGATAATCATTCTTAGTCTTCAATCTTCTCAAAGTTAGCCTCTCCATTAATGTAGGTGCTTCTTAAATTCAAACTAATAGAAGCTATAGTTGAATCTTTTGTCCTTATTTAACTGTTGGACATTCCATCTTTGTGAATCCCTCCTCTATAATTCATTATATTAGCTATCCTTCTGAGTTCTTATTATCTACATATTTAATAAGTTTGCCTTATATATAGACATCCAAGTTATTGTTATATGTGATAGTCAGAACTTGGTCTTTGAGAGACCATTGCTGCCTTCTACTAGAGACTTCCTTCCAGGATGATCTTTTAATTATTATTCATTTCTAATTGTCTAAGAAGATTTGAGTAGGCCTAATGAACTATAATTTTATTTATTCCATTTTTGTGATTATTAAAGACTTTATCATTGATAGAAGTTGCAAAGAAGCAGATTTGACATTTATATAAACAAAAACCTTCAGGTACTGACATCTGGGTTTTTGGAGGTATGCTTATGTCCCACAGAGACCATTATCTCCCAGCCTCACTTTGAAGTCTGGCCTGCACCAAGATGTACCATAACTGCCCCCCAAGCTGCTATTTCCGGGTTCTACTTAGGGATTTGTTTCTCAGGGCCCAGTTTCATTTTATAGTGTTCTTTTGTGATTTGGCTTACATTGTGGTGGTCATTGATTTTATACACACACACACACACACACACACACACACACACACACACACACACACACCTAATTCTGCTTATTTCACTCTGTATTAGCTAATATATCTTCCCATGTTTTTCTTAAATTCTCATAGACATTGTTTCTCATGGTACAGTTAAGTTTATATTATGTTCATTTTATATAACTTATTTATCCATTTCCCCCATTGATGTACATTTATTTTGTTTCCAGTTCTTTGCTACCACAAACTCCCTTTTTGTTGTTCTTAGCATTATTGCAAACCTCATCTCACTCTGAGCTTTAGCTTTCTTTATTATTCTTACAAGGTCATGGCACCCTTTTGTATTTGTTAGCTGCCTCTCCTCACTTCCATCTTTTGTACATTTCCTTTGAAAATCTAAATGCATTTCTGAGCTTCTTCTTTAACAATTCTATCACTCTTATTAGACACTTTACTTTTTTCTTGCTCAAGAAAATCATTCGTAATTATATTGTTAGAATCTAATGCTTGAGAATTCCCTTTTTCCCTTCAGTCAAGTTCCCTTTTAAAAGTTCAGGCCATGGCATTATACTTTTTCTGACAGTAAATTCTTTAAATGATATTCTTCTAAAACTTGCTCTCTGTAAGCCACCAAATCTGAAGTTAAAAAGACAAGTTCAAGTCCTGCCTCAGACACTTAGTATTTGGATGGCTCTGGGAAAGTCACTTGACCTTTCTGTGCCTCAGCTTTCTCATTCTCTAGTCTTTTTTTTTTCTTTTTGGAGGGGGGATTGTAGGGCAATTGGGGTTAAGTGACTTGCCCAAGGTCACATGGCTAGTAAGTGTTAAGTGTCTGAGGCCAGATTTGAAATCAGGTCCTCCTGACTCCAGGGCCAGTGCTCTACTTACTGCACCACCTAGCCACCCCTGCTTTCTCATTCTCAAAGAATAGATTGTATTTGATGGTCTATAAGGCCCTTGCCAGCTCCAAACCTATGATCCTATAATCATAAACTCTAATTTGCATGATGGTAACTTTTTCTCATAGTTGTCAGAATGATATTCAGGATGGAATTCCTGCATTTGGTTTCCTCTGACATAGAAACTATTTGACTATAAAAACAAGTCCAGAATTTGTCAGGAAAGGTTCATGAGACAGTTTTCACTAGTATTGGGTTTTGAATGGTGTTTCTTATTCCTTAGATCTTTGATCTTTCCCCCAATACTCTCCCACCATTTTTCAAATCTGAGAGGATTTTCCTCCTCTATCTACTCTTTTTCTTCTGAGGAAGAAGTAACCTTTCAGTGCTATATTCCAGTTATGAATCTTATTCCATAAAATCTCAGCTATATTTATTAAGCCATATTTACCTCCTTGCATTAAGCTCTTTAACTTACTCAATTCATTACTTATACTTGTATATTGGTAAGTAAGACAATGGCTCTCATTTTTGCCCTTCTTTTTGATTATCTCCTAAGAGTTGCTGAACACCTTTACTACTTTTCTTCTATATCATCCTTCTTGTCCTTTACATAACCTAATAATTAAGCTCCTTGGGGGCAGGAACGTCTTCATTTATGTTTCTGTATAGCCAACACCTAGAAGGCATATAGTAGACCTTTAATTTAATTGATTTTTAATTGATGCCTGATGATTGATTGAATCTGCTTTACTCTACATTTCCCCTTTTCTCTACTATTTCAGTTTAAACTTTTCTGAGTGGAAATAGCTGTATAAACTCCATTCTATTTCATTCCTCTCCAAGTCTTCTTGATCAGATCAACCAATCACCAGGCAAATATATTTTTCCTCATCCACTTTAGTTCCTAATTCACCTCAGTATTCTAGCCCTGGCCAAAAGTTCACCAGTTCTATATCTTAAGCCAAAAAATCAAATGTCATTCTCTGATATTGTCATATTACTCAACTGTTCACCTTTTCATATCTTCTAAAGTACTTAAATTCAACCAACAACAGTGACAAAAACCTCACTTTTATCCCTAAGATTTTTAATTTTATGCCCACCTCCTTAAAATAATCTAGGAAGCTTTCTTACATTCTTTGTGACAACATTTTGCAATAAGGTATGCATCATCATGAAAATATCCCTGAATGTAGCTCTGCTACCTTTGTGATCTTAGGCAAATCACTCCTCTGGGCCTCATATTACTTATCAGTGAAAATTAGATCCCTGCTAATTCTCAATGCAGTGATGTTATGACCATTAGTAGGCAGTGATTCTCAATTTTGGCAGCTCTAAATCATGGCTTAGATATATGGCTCAGGAAGACATGCCTCTTCATCCTTCTTTTTATTTCTTAAGCCCTTGTCATTATCTCTACTCCCTTTTTTCAAATGGGTGCAAACAATATCAACCCCATTACAAGCGCCCTTGACTCCTCTTGTTTTCTCCAGCAGATTGTCCCACTGTCACTCTCCCTTTCTAAACTTTAATTTCTATTTATCAGTTCCTTTTTTTTTACCATATTCAAAAGTACTGTATCTTCTAAATCCCTTAAAGCTGTTGTTCTATATCTTTCCTCCCTTTTTTAGCCAAATGCCTGGAAAAAGCTTTCTTCACTCATTGCTTTCACTTCCTCTTCTCTCATTCCACAACCCTTTGCAGTCCAATTTTCCAGTTTCATCACTCAACTGAAACTTCTCTCTCCAATGTGACCAACCATTTTTAAGCTGTCATATCCAATGGGCTTTTCTCATCCTCATCTTTTTTTTAAAGTCCTCATCTTTCTTGACCTCTATACAGCCTTTAACATTGTTGATTACCATCTCTTCCTGGACACTCATTCCCCTCTAAGGCTCTTTTGGCACAGTCTTGGTTCTGTTGACTAAAGTAGAACTGCTCCCTCTCAGTCTTCTTTGCTGAATTATCTTCTGTATTACATTTCCTAGCTGTGTTCATCCAAACTCTCTTCCCTTTTCTCTCTCTTGATAACCTCATCAGCTCCCTTAGTTTTAATTCTTATGTCTATTCAGATAACTGAAGAGATATGTAGAAATGCTTGTTGATTGATTAGAGATAATGGACATGACAGTTCAAAATTTTCTGGTCTGATTTCCCAGGGCAAAAAGTTGCCTGCCACTCTAACCTATTTCCTTTTTTTTTTAGTCTAATAACCTATGACTCTTACTAAATGTCTGAATACCCAACAATCCTTCTTTGATGCATGAAAAGTTGACTCTTCTGTACTTGTTGTATGTGGGAAGAACATGTATACATATACATAAACATATACATATATATAATTCCAATGAATGTTTTACAATCTATTTAAAGGAAAAACATCTTTTTCTTCTTTATTTTTCCCCTAGATAATTGTTCCTGATCTTCCAAGAGACTCATCTTCTTCCCTGATAAACTGGAAGAAATAGACAAATATTTCTCCAGCCAATTTACCTTCTCCTCTAGTAGGGAGACCAATTAGCATTTAATGTATCCATAACTGTTGATTACTTATAACAGGAAATACATGCATGGAATTCTCCATTGGTGAATGGAACATATCCTATATACTGGCTGAAACTGAGACCCTCTTTTATTTCCCATGACTACTCTTGTGGCTAACTGCCTGTTTGCTATAACTGTTTGCTGACCCATGGACCCCTAAGTGACATTTTTTGTAGTGTGCATTATCTGGTGATAGCTTGTCCAGGTGTTCATAATGATTAATTAGTAATTAGCAAACAACTGCCTGTGCCCTAATGCAAACAGTAGCTTCAGTCAACTGCAGTCAGTAAATATGAGAAGTAGCTTTGTTAAAGAATTCCAAAATCCCAGTAATTTCTCATCTCCTCTTTCTTCTTCCTGGCCCATACCATGTTCATGGAGAGAATCAGAGCACTATCATTTAGTCTAATTCATGACTAAACAAATAGCCCCTACTTTTTGAGGTAGTGAGTTCTCTGTCACAGGAAATATTAAAATAGAGACTAGGTAAGCAGAATTCAAGGATGCTGCAGACAGTGATCCAGGAAGAATTTGGGTGAGGAGGCTACAGGGTCTCTTATTTGGTCTGGTTAATCCATCTTCTGGATGATCAGTCTGTGAATATGAGAGTTAGTAGAGAATTACCACCACTGCAGGAGCAGCACAGTGGATAGAGCACCAGTCTTGGAGTTAGGAGAACCTGAGTAAAAATCTGGCCTCAGACACTTACTAGCTATATGACCCTGGATCAGTCACTTAAGCCTGTTTGCCTCATTCCTCATCTGTCAAATGAAGTGATGAAGGAAATGGCAAACCATTCCAGTATCTTTGCCAAGAAAACCCCACAGACAATCAGGGTCACAGATATCTGGACATAGATGAAACAACTAAACAAAAACAAAATACCACTACTGTGCATATTTTTTTCTGTGGAGGAAAGCACTGTGGTCTGAATCTGTGAAGTTACTGTTATGAAAAAAGCTTCTTGTATAGAGACTACCTTCATACAGAATGATAACTCATAATTCAAGGGAAGCAATGTGACCCATCCAGTGAGCCAGCAGTAAAGCTGGGAATAGAGTTCAAGGCTCTTCTTCTAAATTCATTCTACTTTACTGTTTCCTCTCTGTTAGTATTGGAAAGCAAGTCACCCATTTTTTTTTCCTTTCCCCATGTGAAAAGATGCATTAAGTCATTGGGTAGAACCATTCACTTATAACCACTGCAAATAGCTTCCAACACTGGGTAGTTCTCCAAGCAGCTAAATAAGCTATTAAAATGAATCAGTGTGCTGTGACATTTTCAACTCAAGCCATATCAACTAGGAATTTCAAACTTGAATCAGAAAGTCAAAGAATCTTGTGCTATTAAAGCAGAGGGTCATCTATTCAAAGCAGAGAATCCAGTTCAACTTCCACATTTAACAGATGAAGAAACCAAGGCCCAAGGAGGTTAAATTATCTTCCTAAGGTCACATAGCTCAGGAGTAGGGAGAAGAAAAGCACCTGAGTTTCCATCTGGTTGTTGGTTCACTCAAAAAAATGAATGACTTTACCTGACCTTGATTTCCATTTTTTAAAAGCATGTATTTATTGGAAAAAATGGTTCTACCTTGAATAAATATACAAGTAATACTTAAAGGAAGTATATTTAAGATATACCTTAGTCTCTGTATTTTATTTCACTCATGGTACCAATAAGAGACAGAGAGATGGGAAAAAAGCGGTAACAATAAGAGATGCAAAATAGACTAGTTGAAGTTTGGTCAGGGTCACCAATGAAAGGTAAATAGGGAATCATAACAGAGCAAGTCAACTGGGGCTTTGTCCCAAGATGCTGAAGGTTAGAGGTACTGATAGCATTGCTCTGGGACATGTTTCCTTTCTTTTCCACCACTGAAATGTGAGCTTTTCCCCATGAAACTTCTCTGTCTCACTCCTACAGTGCCATTGATGTCCTGTTGTTCCCTCTTCCCCCATAATTCCTGGGAATGGTTCTAGGTAAAAGAGATTGGTATGGAACTCCTTCATGTTGGTACTCAAAGCTGACAGACAAAATTGTGAAATAACTAAAGTAGTGGCTTCCAGGTAGAAAAGTAGATGTGGTCTTGGATCCAGTCAAGAAGACTTGAGTTCAAATTCTACCTCAGACACTTGCTTCTTTCAGCCTCTGTTTTGTTGTTGTTGTTTGTTTGTTTGTTTATTTGTTTTGCCTTTTGGAGGGCAATTCGGCTTAAGTGATTTGCCCAAGGTCATACGGCTAGTTAAATGTCTATAGCAGCAAGTGCCCCAGCATCCCCAGAGTGGCTGCCAACAGATTCTTAGATCTGCTTTTCTAAAGAAAAGCAACTCAAAATGGGTTAACAATCTTGCTTTAATCAATCAAACATATATCATTTACCTAGTTCAGGGGGAAAAGGTCAGCACCCCGAACTTCAGAATATACAGACAGAAACATTTCAAGCAGACAGGCCTCCCACTGTCCAACCATTACATCCATACCAAATCACAGTTACCAGAGAGGGAAGCATCAACATCTGGGTTTTCAAAGCTGGGGGGCTCTCAACAGCTGCCCAGAGTCTCATCTGGTCAGATTACACAACATTTCTCAAAGTGAGCCCCCAAAAAGTCTTACATCAAGGATTGTATAGCCTTCTCCTGGGTCAGAGAATGTAACAACCCTCTTGACCCACTGACCAATCACAAAGCACCAAGGTGTGGGCATTCCTGAAAAATGAGCCTCCCAGCGCAGGCTCCAGGTGCACTTAAGCCTAGGGGCAGGGAAGATCTTAAACATTTACATTCCTATGACAGTATCGGAGGCCGGATTTGAACTCAGGCCTTCCTGACTCCAGGACCTGTGCTTTATTCACTCTACCACCTAAGCTCCTCCATCAGCCTCTGTTTTGTCAACTGGATTTAACCTGCCTCTAACCTATGGATGGTCAGAGCTGAACAGAGCAAGCTAGAGATGGGAGAGTCAGGAATCAAACAGAAGTTTAGTTTCAAAGCAAGGGAAATGCCTTACAAGTAAGGAGGCAGATTAGACATTTGTGCTGGGACCCCACCCCTAGTGAAACTTGATTTATTTATTTATGGTTAGACGAAGAGTCAAACAGTGCTGTATAGCAAGAATAGCAACTTTGAGGCAAGATTGTCTAGTGACAAAAAAAATCTGTCCATAGTAGGACTTTGTGTCTGGTCCTATTGGTGCTTTCCTGAGCTCAGGAACCATCAGTTCATCCAGAAGGCAAGCCCAAAGGATTGTTGTTATGCCAAGCTCAGGGCACAACTTGTTTGCTGAGCCTTAACTGTGGAAAACAGGGTGTCTCCTAATACCTTGACAGTTTCCTCACCTAAAAAGTGGGGAAAATAATAGCACCTGTTTCAGAGGGTTATTATGTGCATCAAATATGATAATATATTTAAAGTGCTACATAAATGTTTATTAATCATTATTATTATTATTACTGAATGCATGAAGAGGATTTTTGAGACTTTCTTTATGTTGGTAGTCAGAGCTGGACCTAGATAAAATTGTGAAGTAGAGGAAGAAGTGGCAGCCAGCTAGTGTAGTTTAGAGTACTCAGTTCAAATTCTATCTTAGATACATCCTAACTGTACTACTCTGGGCAAGATTAATGGTAACGGAATTTGAAGATCTTCCCTGCCTCTTAATGGACCTCATTTGGAGCCCAAGAAGAGAAGCTCACTTAGGGGAGGCTTGTTTTTCACACCTTTTGTTACTTTGTAATTAGGCAGTGGGTTGTGAAGGTTGTGATGTTCTCTGGCGAAGGCTATATATACTCCCTGAAGTGAGATTTTTTTGCTTTGGGGCTCACTTATGGGAAGAGTTGTGTGATTTGGCCAGAGGAGACTCTGGGCAGCCATTGAGCACTCCAGCTTTGAAAACGCAAAAGTTGGTGCTTCTCTCTCTGGTAACTAACTGTATGTATGTAATGGTCAGATAGCTAGAAGCCCTGTTGGTTGGTCTGCTGAATTGTGTTATTTTCTCTGTCTGTACTTTTTGTCTGCTTGTAATTTCTGTTCATATTTTCTGAAGTTCGGGTGCTGACTTTTCCCCCTGAACTAAGTCAATGATATCTATGTTTGAATAAACTAAGATTGCTGACCCCTTTTGAGTTGCTTTCCTTTAGAAAAGCAGACCAAAGAACCTGTGCTAGCAGCCATCCTGGGTATGCTAAGGTGCTTGCTGTTACAGTAAGTCACAACTAATCTTAGCATCAGTGTCCTTAACTATAAAGTGGGGTTAGGCAACCAAAGTAATATGGGTAAAGTGCTATATAAATGTTTGTTATTGTTATTATTAAGCTTATATTCTCTGTTCTATTTTATAACCTCCCCCTCTTCATTAACCCTTTCCTATCCTTATCTTTAGGTATTTAGTAGCCTCTTAGAGATTCTTAGACAGCTAGGTGATGCAATAGAAAGAGTAGCAGGCCTGGAGTCAGGAAGATTCCTCTTCCAGGGTTCAAATCTGGTCTCACACACTTACTAGTTGTGTGATCCTGGGCAAGTCACTTAACCCTGCTTGCCTCAATTTCCCTCATCTATAAAATGAGCTGGAGAAGGAAATGGTAAACCACTCCAGTATCTCTACCAAGAAAACCCCAGATAGGGTCACAGAGTCAGACATAACTGAAATAACTGATCAACAAAAAGAGCTTCTTGAATGTCTAGGATCCCTGATCTATCAGTTGTCCAAGTAATATGCTATTGTACAATTCAATGGAAATAACCATTTCTTAAATGTCTGTTCTGGGCAGAGATAGGCACTGGGAAAGAAACAAAGATAAATGAAGCTCAATTCCTGACTACCTCTAGTAAGAAGTAGGACACATGCACAAACAACTATAATAGAGTTGATTAAGACAGGTATGAAAGAGATACAGAGCAAGGTGATAAATGAGTACTCAGACTGGAATGATTATTTTCAGCTATGAAGCTGGAGGAAGGCTTCATGAGAGGCAGCATGGCATAGTGGGAAGTATACTGTATTTGGCATCAAAATGCAAAATTTGGTTCAAATCTTGACTGCAAAAATATGACTATGAGCAGGCAATTCATTTAACTTTTCTAGGTTTTCTTACCTACTTTCTAGCTCTAGAACTTATGATCCTTTGAAAGGATAGCCTACTTTCTTTGCTCTCCGAATTAAAAAAAAAAAAATTACCCATCTTCTATTCCCTCAGGGCCCTAATATCTGTAATGGCATTTTGTAGTAACAGACTAATCAAATATTTATAATCTGTTTCTCTTCCCTGATTAGATTACAGAATGCCTTGGTCCATTTTAAGTGCACATTCCCCATGTTATAAAATAATATTAATGATAATTCACATTTAAATGTTGCTTTGTCTTTTAAATACTTAAGTAATAACAATCAACATGTACACTACTCCAAGATTTACAAAGCTTTTAATGTATTTTTTTTCTCTGTTGAAACACATAACCCTATGAGTTAAGCACTACTGTTAAGATTATTCCCATTTTACTTATGCGGAGATTAAGGCTCCTGGAGTTTAAATATGGAAGAAGCATCAGGCAGGATTCAGCTACAGGTCCTTCCTCATTGTGAGTGCAGTACTTTTTGTACCATGCCAAACCTTTGAAAAAAATAACTCTATGTTCAGAGAAAGAGCTATGGAGAAAAAAATAACTATGGAGTCTGAATACAGATTGAACTATATTTGTTTTCTCTCTTTTTTTCTTTCTTGTGGTTTTTACCTTTAGTTCTGATTCTTCTTTCACAACATGACTAATGTGGAAATATATTTAATATGATTGTACATGTATAGCCTATATCAGGTTGCTTGCCATCTTGGGGAGAGAGAATGGGAGGAAGGGAGAAAAAATTTGGAACTCAAAATCTTATGAAAGTGAATATTGAAAACTATCTTTACATGTAATTTGAAAAAATAAACTATAAAGTGGAGGGAAAAGAAAAAAGTAGTGCAAGTAATTTATTCCCACTTTACAAATCAGGCTCAGAGAGGGTAAGGAACTTGCCTGTTGGTCAGATATCTAGCTAATAAGTTATAGACTTGGGGATTAAATGCAGGTCTCTGGACCCTGAGGCCAGCCAATGAGCACTCTTATTTGGATTCTAGCTGTGACTCTGCCATTAATTAGCCATATAAACTTGGACAACTCAGTTAAGCTCTTTGGGCTTCAGTGTCCTACTGTGGAAAATGAAAAGATTAGAATGATCATTTCTAAGGAGTGATAGCACTTCCCTTCCACCCCAAGGGTGATGTGAAGATAAAATGGGATAATATTTTTAAAGCCCTTTGTATAGTGTCTGACACACAGTAGGTGCTTAGTAAAAAATTCTTGTTCCTTTTTTCCTTTCAGTTGTAAAACCATTATCCTGTGATTTGCCTCAAGAACTGATTCCACTTTTGCATGAGTTTGATTTATTAGAGCATTTCCATTATATTTCTATCATTTTCACTCTAATTTGGTCCTTTAAGACCAAAGCTAGCACATCTAGTTTCCTTTCCATTTAGTGGGTCTCCATACAATGGATAAATCAAATTTTCAGGCATCTACCATGTTCTTCTTCCTTGTTTTGCAGACTAAACATTCCCATCACTTACCATCTTGGTCATTCTCCTCCAGGTGTTCTCTTACTTGTCAATGCCCTTCCTAAATGTGTTCAGGTTCAGAACAAAGTTCAATACTGAGATATGGACTGACCAGGTCAAATTCCAGAGAGAGGAGCTTAGGCTAATAAAAATAATAACAATAACAGCAATAGTGTTTATATAATGCTTTAAAGTTTACAAAGCACTTTGGTCAGTCAGTCAAAAAGTATTTATTAGGCACTCATTCTGTGCCCTGCACTATACAGAGATGGAAATGCATATATAAGCAAAAAGAAAGGCAGTCTCTGCCCTCAAGGAGTTTACATTCTCCTGGCAGTAGGCAACACAGAAAAATAAACTGGAAAAGTGATTGGGAGGAGAGAAGGCCACCCTGGGGATGCTGGGGTGCTTGCTGCTACAATAAGCTATGGTAGATAATTTTCAAACTCAAAAGTATTTTTTTACTAGCAATTACTATTATTATTATCATTTCTCTATTAATACAGCCTAAGATGAAATAATGGCAGGAGTGGGGGGGTAGAGTTCTATGCTATCCTGTTGAACCCTTTTCTGGGGGGGTGGGAATGAGGGGTGTGGAAAATGATGAAGAAGTACTAAGGAGTGCACCCTCAGGAGAAATGAAGAATGTTTGGCCTATGCACCGTCCCTAAATGGACGGTCTGGGAGGAATCATCCTGTCAGAGGAAGGGGAGGGCATTCTGGAGATAGGAGTTCCAGGACTGCAGTGATCTTTCAGGATGAAGAGATTGCAGGGACATGATAGAGAAATCCAGAGAAGGGCATTTTATCATTATAACAACAATGGGAGATAGGTGCTGTTATTATCCCCATTCTAGACATGAGGAAACTGATGTAGATAGAGGTTAAGTGGCTTGCTCAGGGTGACAGAAGTGGTACCTGTCTGAGGCAGGATTCAAACCTAAATCTTCCAGGTTCCAGGTTCAGCCACCCAGATGGGAAGTATACTAGAAAGGATGATCATCTTAATTTTCAATCTTGCATTTGAGTTTAGTTCTGCCTAGCACATGATCTTCAAAGAGTCCCTTCCCCCTCTCTTAACCACAGTTGCCTCATCTGTTAAATCAAGATAATAATGCCTGTAGTACCTACTTCACAAGGATTGTTACTGGGCTCAAAGGAAATAAGTGTAATGGAAATGCAAATTTAAAGATCTTCCCTGTCCCTAGGTCCTTCAATGGACTTAAGAGACTCTGAGAACTTTCCTTGATTTGAAAATATACTCTGCCTCCTAATAGGGTGAATGTGGTCACATGGAGCCTGTGGCAGGAGGCTTGGTTTTCAGGAATGCCTACACCTTGATGCTATGTGATTGGGCAGTGGGTCAAGAAGATGGTTACATTCTCTGACCCAGGAGAAGGCTATATAATCCCTGATGTGAGGCTTTGCTTTGGGGCTCACTTTGAGAAGTGTTGTGTGATTTAACCAGATGAGCCTCTGGACAGCCATTGAGAGCCCCCCAGCTTTGATGCTTCCCTCTCTGGTAACTGTGATTTGGTATAAATGTAATGGTTGGACAGTTTGGAAGCCTGTCTGCTTGATCTGTTTCTCTGTCTTGTAACTTCTGTCTGTATACTCTGAAGTTCAGGGTGCTGACCTTTTTCCCCTGAACTAGATAAATGATATATGTTTGATTAAAGTAAGCTTGTTAACCCATTTTGACTTGCTTTCTTTTTGAAAAGCAGATCTAAGAACCTGTGTTGGCAGCCACCCTAGGGATCCTGGGGTGCTTGCTGCTACAATAAGCTATGGTAGATAATTTTCAAACTCAAAAGTATTTTTTTACTAGCAGTTACTATTACTATTATAATTTCTCTATTAATACATCCTAAGGTGAAATAATGGCAGGAGTGGGGGGTGGAGTTCTATGATATCCTGTTGAGTCCTATTTACCTTGGCTTTTTCTACATGAATCATGGCTTAGCCATGCTTTCTCCATCTTCAACTTGTGTAGCTGAATTTTTTTTAATGTTAAATATGAATCTTCTCCATTTATACCTATTAAATTCCATCTTGTTAGATATGGCCCATTTTCCTAACCTGCTGAGAACTTTACGCATCCTGATTCTGTCATCCACCATGTTACCTATCCTTCTGAGTGCTGCACCATCAGCAAGTTTGATAAGCGTACTGAGACTATTGGACTTGATCTCCAAAGACAGCTTCCAGTCTTAAAATTATGCAAGTTGATGGAGAAAATCACTTAAGGAATGATGATATTGGTTGAGATTTCAGCAGCCTAGGTGGAGATGTTTTTGGTCAGCCCTGATTGCAGTTAAAAATGACTGAATTTCAGATAAGTCAGTTCAGAAGGAAGGAGAAATATGGATAAATCTTGTCTTGACAGTCTAGTCAGGGGAGGGAGATAGAGTAGAGATAGTTGCAGTAGGAAGGTATTCCACTAAACAGGACACTGCATCCTGCCCCCACTGCCTCCAGAAAGAAAAGCACACTGTATATACTGTGGGTGTTGGACCATTTTGATATGCACTCTTGTGAAGTATTGGGGGAGGAATAGAGGTGAGGATAAGGGAATTAAAATCATGTGGCCAGGGGCGGCTAGGTGGCGCAGTGAGTAGAGCACTGTCCCTGGAATCAGAAGGACCTAAGTTTGGATCCAGCCTCAGACACTTAACGCACACACAAACAAAAACCTAGTTGTGTGACCTTGGGCAAGTTACTTAACCCCAATTGCCCTCAAAAAAAAAAAAATCATGTGGCCATAGAAGGAAAAGAAAAGTAGAAAGACTGAAGAAAACTGACTGACAGGTGAAGGAGAGAGAGACAGAGAGAGATGGAGAGAGATTGAAAACAGGGGAAAGGGCCTGGTAAGTGGGGAAGCATGTCAACATAAGGCACTTGGGTAAAGCGCATTGCTTGGAAGGAAGAAATGATGTAATCTACCATGGTGCTGCCTAACAAATAGTCTCTAGTCACCTTACACATTGGGTTTCTGAATTTTAAATCATGACTAGTTCAGAGCATTTGGTTAACAACAAAGGATCCAGGCCAACAGAGCAAGGGAATGCAAGGGAACACAGTATTGCATATGTGAAGCCCTTCCTTTTAAGTGAAGACTATTTAATTCTTGTCATAATAGAATGAATGAGAGGTGGAGCCATTTTATTGTTTTTTTAATTTTTTGCTTTTTTTGGAGGGTAATTGGGGTTAAGTGACTTGCCTAAGGTCACAGGGCTAGGTTTTGTGTTAAGAGAGCTGTTTTATTTTTAACAATGTCTTTGGTTCTTGGAACATAGTAGTTATTTAAAACATGCTTGTTGATTGGTTGTTTGAATATGCCCTTCACAAGACTCTGACCCTGAATAGATCTCCCAGTAATACCACAAATAGGGTCTTCAATAATTTGGGTCACCTCTTTGGTAGTTGATATTTCTTTTTTTTTTTAATTAATTTATTAGTTTAGTTTCAGTTAACAAGATTCAATTCCATAGTTCCTTGATTTTCAAATTCCCTTTACTTCTCTCCCCCCTCCCCACACGACAGCATATAGTCCAGTATAGGATCTGCAAATGCATTCATATTAGACATTATTCCAATTAGAAAGGCATATTGTACTAGGTGGGATGAAAGATGGTAAGGAAGAAATAAAACCAAACAATGAAAAGAACAAGATCATTTAGTTTGCTTCCATCAGGATTCAGCCTCAGTTCTTTCTAGTTATATCTCTGGATGGCGCATTTCTCACTTTCTTGAGTCTTTCGGGATTAACTTATATCACTGCATTGCTGAAAAGAGTCCAGTCTGTCATAGTTGGTCATCACAGATATGGTATGTCTGTGATTGTATACAAATTTCTTCTGATTCTACTCTTCTCGCTCAGCATCAGTTTGTAGAAGTCTCTTCAGGTAATTATGAAATCCGTCACCTCTTCGTTTCTTATCACACAATAATATTCCATTACATTCATATACCACAACTTGTTTAGCCATTCCCCAATTGATGGGCACCCCTTTAGTTTCCAATTCTTTGCAACCACAAAAAGGGCTGCTAAAAATATTTTTGTACATATGGGTCTTCCTCCCACTTCTATGATCTCTTTGGGAAATAACCCTAGAAGTGGTATGGCTGGGTCAAAGGGTATGAAATTATTTATAATCCTTTGGGCATAATTCCAGATTGCTCTCCAGAATGGTTGGATAAGTTCACAACTCCACCAAGCAATGCATTAGTGTTCCAATTTGTCCACATCCTCTCCAGCATTTGTCACTTTCTTGTTTTGTCATCTTAGCCAATCTGACTGGAGGGATGTGGTATCTCAGAGTTGTATTGATTTGCATTTCTCTAATTGATAGTGATTTAGAGCATTTCTTTATATGCTTATAGATATCTTTAATTTCTTTCTCTGAAAATTTCCTGTTCATATCCTTTGATCACTTATCAATTGGGGAATGACTTGTATTCATATAGATTTGGCTCAATTCTCTATAAATTTTAGAGATGAGTACTTTATCAGAGACACAAGTTGTAAAAATTCTTTCCCAATTTCCCACCTCCCTCTTGATCTTGGTTACATTGGCTTTGTTTCTACAGAAGCTTTTCAATTTAATGTAATCAAAATTATCCATTTTGCATTTTATAATGCTCTCTAATTCTTGTTTGGTCCTAAAGTCTTCCCCTCTCCACAGATCCGTCAGGTAAACTATTCCTTGCTTTCCCAAATTGCTTACAGTATCATCCTTTACACCTAGATCATGCACCCATTTGGACTTGATTTTGGTATATGGTGTTAGATAATGGTCTATGCCCAGTTTCTGCCATACTGTATTCCAGTTTTCCCAGCAGTTTTTGCCAAATAGTGCATTCTTATCCCAAAAACTGGGGTCTTTGGGTTTATCGAACAATAGATTGCTATATTCATTAACTGCTGGGTCTCCTGCACCTAATCTATTCCATTGATCCACTACTCTACATCTCTGCCAGTACCAAGCAGTTTTGATGACTGCTGCTGTATAATACAGATTAAGATCTGGCATAGCTAGTCCACCTTCCCTAGCGTTTCTTTTCATTAATTCCCTTGATATTCTAGACCGTTTGTTTTTCCAAATAAATTTTGTTATTATTTTGTCTGACTCTAGAAAGTAGTTTTTTGGTAAATTGATTGGTATGGCACTAAATATATAGTTTAGTTTGGGTAAAATTGTCATTTTTATTATATTAGCTCGACCTGCTTTTATTTGTGTGAGAAGTGTTTTGTAGTTGTGATCATATAGATTCTGGGTTTGTTTTGGCAAGTAGATTCCCAAATATTTTATAATGTCTACAGTGACTTTAAATGGGATTTCTCTTTCTATCTCTTGCTGTTGAGTTTCATTAGAGATATACAGGAATGCTGAGGATTTATGTAGGTTTATTTTATATCCTGCAACTTTGCCAAATTTATTTATTGTCTCTAGTAGTTTTTTACTTGATTCTCTAGGATTCTCTAAGTATATCATCATATCATCTGCGAAGAGTGATAGCTTGGTCACTTCTTTATGTAATTTGATTCCTTTGATTTCTTTTTCTTCTCTAATTGCTACAGCTAGTGTTTCTAGTACCAGATTGAATAAGAGGGGTGATAGTGGACACCCTTGTTTCACTCCTGATCTTATTGGAAAGGCTTCTAGTTTATCCCCATTGCATATAATACTTGCTGATGGTTTTAAATAGATGCTATCAACTATTTTGAGGAAGGCTCCATTTATTCCTATACTTTCTAGTGTTTTTAATAGGAATGGGTGTTGTACTTTGTCAAAAGCCTTTTCTGTATCTATTGAGATGATCATGTGGTTTCTGCTAGTTTTATTGTTGATGTGCTCAATTATACTGATGGTTTTCCTAATATTAAACCATCCTTGCATTCCTGGAATGAATCCTACCTGATCAGAGTGTATTATTTTTGTGATAAGTTGTTGGAGTCTTTTGGCTAATATTTTATTTAGAATTTTTGCATCTAAATTCATGAGGGAAATTGGTCTATAATTTTCTTTCTCTGTTTTATCTCTTCCTGATTTAGGAATCAGTACCATATTTGTGTCATAGAAAGAGTTTGGTAGGACTCCTTCTTCACTAATTTTCCCAAATAGTTTGTAAAGTATTGGAATCAATTGTTCTTTAAATGTTTGATAGAATTCACTAGTAAACCCATCTGGCCCTGGAGATTTTTTCCTAGGGAGTTCTTTGATGGCTTGTTTGATTTCTTTTTCTGAGATGGGGTTATTTAGGTAATTCACTTCCTCTTCAGTTAATCTGGGCAACTTGTGATTTTGTAAATATTCATCCATTTCACTAAGATTGTCATATTTATGTGCATACAATTGGGAAAAATAATTCCTCATTATTTTTTTGATTTCCTCTTCATTGGAGGTAGATTCACCCTTTTTATTTTTGATACTCATAATTTGGTTTTCTTCTTTCTTTTTTTATCATATTGACTAAGGGTCTATAAATTTTGTTGATTTTTTCATAAAACCAGCTCTTAGTTTTATTTATTAATTCAATGGTTTTCTTAATTTCAATTTTATTAATCTCACCTTTGGTTTTCAATATTTCTAATTTAGTACTAAATTGGGGATTTTCAATTTGTTCTTTTTCTAGCTTTTTCAATTGCAGGTCTAATTCATTGACCTCCCTTCTCTCTGCTTTAATTAAGTATGCACTCAGGGATATAAAACTTCCCCTGAGAACTGCCTTTAGTGCATCCCACAAATTTTGCTATGTTGTTTCATTATTATCATTCTCTTGAATGAAATTATTGATTGTTTCTATAATTTCTTGTTTGACCCACCAATTTTTTAGGATTAAATTGTTTAATTTCCAATTGGTTTTTAGTCTATCTTTCCATGGCCCTTTATTGCATATAATTTTTATTGCATCATGATCTGAGAATGATGCGCTTAATATTTCTGCCTTTCTGCACTGGATTGTGAGGTTTTTATGCCCTAGTACATGGTCTATTTTTGAGTATGTACCATGCATTGCTGAGAAGAAAGTAAATTCCTTTTTATCCCCATTCAGTTTTCTCCAGAGATCCATCATATATAGTCTCTCTAGGATTCTATTCACCTCCTTAACTTCTTTCTTGTTTATTTTGAGGTTAGATTTATCGAGTTCAGAGAGGGGACGATTAAGGTCCCCCACTAGTATAGTTTTGCTATCTATTTCTTCCTCTAATTCCTTTAACTTCTCCTCTAGGAATTTAGATGCTACACCACTTGGTGTATATATATTAAGTAGTGATATTGCTTCATTCTCGATGGTGCCTTTTAGTAGGATATAGTTTCCTTCCTTATCTCTTTTAATTAGATCTATTTTTGCTTTTGCTTTATCTGAGATAAGTATTGCTACCCCTGCTTTTTTCACTTTAGCTGAGGCATAATAAATTTTACTCCAACCTTTTACCCTTACCCTGTGGGTATCCCTTTGTTTCAAATGTGTTTCTTGTAGACAACATATTGTAGGATTATGGTTTTTAATCCATTCTGCTATCCACCTCTGTTTTATGGAAGAGTTCATCCCATTCACATTCACAGTAATAATGACTATCTGTCTCTTCCCCTCCATCCTATTCCCTCCCCTGTTTATGTTTTTGTTTCTTCCTTCTCCATTCCCCTCCTTGAAGTTTTCCCTTTTGACCACCCCCTCCCTCAGTGTTCCCACCCAGTGAACCCTCTTCTTAACCTACCCTCTCCCCTTATTACTGTTTCCCTCCCTTCTAATCCCCCCCTTAGTCTCCTCTTTTTCACCCCCCCCCCTTACCCTTCTGCTTTCTATAGGACGAAATAAGTTTTTATACTTATCAGAGTGAATTACTCCCCATTTGATTCCAAACCAATGAGAGTAAATTTCAAACATTGCTCCTCTCCCTCCCTCCTTTTCCTCTATTTAATGAATTTATGTGTCTATTCACATTAAAATCTTAAACTTCACTGATTTAAGTTGATCCTTCTTTGAACCAGAACCAGTGAGAATAGTGTTTAAATGATGTTCCTCTCCCTCTTTCTTTCCCCTCTTCTATAGTGTGTTTTAATGTCTCTTCAGATGGCATATTTTACCTTTTCCTATCTAATCCTTTCCTTTTTCCCATTACAGTCTCTTTGATCCCCTTAATAGCTTTTTTTTTTTTTTTAGACATCAGGTTAGTGCATTCATACCCACACCCTCTATCTAAGTATAACCCTTTTGAAGGTCATGATAATCATAAGGATTTTGAATATTGACAGTTATCAGCTCCACATATAGGGATGTGAACATTTTGCTCTTGTTGCATCCCAAGTAATGAGCATGTGTTTGTGGGTGTGGGTGTGTGCACTTATGCATGTGTGAGTCTGTGTTTCTCTTGTTTACCTTTTTATGTCTTTCTTGAGTCTTGTAATTGGAGATCAAATTTTCCATTGAGCTCTGGCTGTTTCATCAGGAACATCTGGAAGTCCCTTATTTCACTAAACATCCATCTCCTTGCCTGGAAGATTATGCTCAGTTTTGCTGGGTAGTTAATCCTTGGTTGTAGTCCTAGTTCTCTTGCCCTACAAAATATCAAATTCCAGTCCCTCCGCTATTTTAATGTAGAAGCTGCTAGGTCCTGTGTGATCCTAACTGTAGTTCCTCGATATTTGAATTGTTTCTTTTTGGCTTCTTGTAGAATTTTTTCTTTAATCTTGTAATTCTGGAATTTGGCTACTATATTTCTTGGAGTTTTCAGTTTGGGATCTCTCTCAGGAGGAGTCCGGTGAATTCTGTTGATAGTTATTTTATCTTCTGATTCCAGGACCTCAGGACAGTTTTCTTTGACAATCTCTTGGAGGATGTTGTCTAGGCTGCTTTTTTCATCATGGCTTTCTGGTAGTCCAATAATTCTTAGGTTGTCTCTCCTGGATCTTTTCTCTAGGTCAGTTATTTTTCCAGTGAGATATTTTACATTTTCTTGCAATTTTTCAATTGTCTTGTTTTGTTTGATTGACTCTTGCTGCATCATAGAGTTCTGAGCTTCAGTTTGATTGTTTCTAATTTTTATCGAATTACGGTCTTCAGTTATTTTTTGAAGTTCCTTTTTTAGGAAGGTATTTTCTCCAATTACTTCAGTGAGACGTTTTTCCAAGTTGGTTACTGCCTCCCTGATTTGGTCTTTAAAATTTTTCTTAAGCTCCTCCAGGAATGCTATTTGGGCTTGAGACCAGATCATGTTTCCTTCTGTGGTCTCAGGTGTGGGTAGAGAGTCTAGATTGTCCTGTGTATTTTGTTGTTCTTGCCCTGCATAGTATGCTTGAATAGACTTTCTTGCCTTCCCCTTCTCCTTCTCAGCTTCTTTTTTTCCCATTGTGACTTCCTGTTTCTTAGTTTCTCAGGCTATGAGTTTAGGGCCTGATCCTTGACTTTGAATACCTCTGCATGGCTAGTTTATGGCTAAGTCAGGGAAGTCAATGAGGGATGTAGATGAGTAGGTATGGGTGCCTCTGACCACTTCAGATTTCTGCCTTTATACCCCTGGGCTATAAGTAGGCTTTTGTTGGTGAGGAGAGGTGGGGCTTGTTGGGACCCCACCCTCTCTTCTCTTCAGACTCCTGGCTGTCTCAGTTACACCCCTTCTTGGAGACTCTCAAGCCTGGGGCTATTTCCATTAACTTGGGATTTCAATCTGGGTGGGAGACTTATCTTTGGGTTTTCTGCTTCATGAAGGAGGGATGGGAGGATCAGAGCAGCTAGAATTTACTTTGCCATTCCAGCCCCTGTATTATACAGGCAGGCAGTTTCTAAACTTCCAGGCTGGGGGCCGAATGCAGCTAGAGAAGCCGCTCTTTCCACTGAGGGCCCAACTCTCCTACCTGACTCCAATGATCCTACCCGTCTGAGAGATGACTGTGATTCATCCTCAGTAAGTCTTCAGGCTGGGGCTTTTGCTCTCTCTGGTGTAGTCTGCTTGTCTGCTCTTAGGTCTGGGCTGTGCAGACACCATGCGCTCTGCGCTCAAGCAGTCCGGACACACTGGGCAACCTCCTGGGCTGGACTCTGCCACACTTCGTCTTCCAGTGGGCTCCCTCATGTGGACTGCGCACTCTTTAGTGACGTGTCAGGCCTAAAACCACACTTCCAGCTAGCCCCGGTAGTTGATGTTTCTAACCCTTGTGATCCATTTCGTAATTAAATAAAGGTGAAACAAGTCATCCATTTGTCACTAATGGGGAGGAGGGTAGAGAGAATATATCCCCTTTCCAAACTTGACTTTTTTTTAATGTTTCTCCTCCTGGCCCCTTCTAAAAGTCTAAAACAGCAGCTGCTGGCAACTTGTGAACATTTGTGGACGTTAAACAGCTTTATAACCTAGAAGGCAGCTGGAATGCTTCCCAGCCTGCCATGTGCAACTTTTTCTCACTCCAGGTGTTCTCCCTTCTCGAATAACTGACTGCTCATACACTGGCCATAGTCCAATAAAAGGAAGGCAGAAAAATCTAGGGACACACATTCACCACTATTTTGGATAAAGCCTCATCTCCTTCCTGGTATTCTTTTGTTGAGCAGCATTTGGCATCTACTAATGTGCAAAAAAAATATAAGATCATCAGTAGTTGGTGCATGTAACACAAGTCCTTCATTTTCTTGGTATATCTGTGCACAAAGAGATCTTCTAGACTAGTAGTTTTTAATTTTAAAAACTGTCTATTTTAGACTTAGAACAGTTATCTATTTGCTGTTAATCACATGTAAACAATGGGACAAAAGACTCCACAGGACACCTTGGGAAACCTACTGCCAGTACATTTCAGCTTGTGATGGACAGATGGACACACACTATTAGAGCGATCAATTTTGGAAGATGGAATAACACAGAAAAATTCTAAACCAGAATTTCTCTAAAATGAGAGTTTGACCTGGTAAAGGAATAATATTAATAAAGGACACCAGGATTTCTAGGCACCTGATAAAAATGATTGAGAATCATTATTTGAGGTAACCAAGGAAAAAGAATGAGACATGCTATTAATTATGTCACATGATTTAACCTCTTTATACATTTGTTTCATAAAGTGAGAGCAGTAAAATTGTTGGAATTGGTTTAATTAATTTGGTTCAATTCAGCAAATACATTTTAATAAGGTACTACTATGTGCAAGCTATTATAAGGTAGTTGGGTGGCATAGTAGATGGGGTGCCTGGGTTGGAATCATAAAGACCTGAGTTAGAATTCTGTCTCAGATGCTTAGAACACTCTCTCTCTGTCTCTCTGTCTCTGTCTCTCTGTCTCACACACACACATACACACATGCACACATGTGTCTCAGACACATGTCTCAGAAATTTCTAAGGGCCAAGGGTATGGTGTCGGTTGTGATGGCAGCATAACATGTATCTTGATAGTCCGTTTGAGGAAAGCAAGCATGAAAACACAAATAATTAGGGAGAGAGAGCATGTTAAGTAGAGGGGTACTTGCAATGTGTAGAGGTCTAAGCAGTGCCCTAATTTGTGAAATTTGAGAAAGGAGCGATCATTTTCAGCTGATGGAGGAAGTTAAAGAAGGTGGACTTCAAATTCAATATAGTTCAGAAATGTGACTTAGCAGTTAAAAAGGCTCATATAACAAAGGCATGGAGATGGAAGAGGTTAAAGCAAGAATGGGGACCAGAAGTCATCTCTGTTTGCAGAATGGAAAACATGAAGGGCTGAGTATAGAATGAGATATCCCTGAAATAAATAGATTGGAGGCTGATAACCAAGGAGTTTATATTTTGTTTAGTAGCAATGGGGAACTATTGCAAGGTTTGGGTTTTTTGAGTAGAGGAGCACCATGGTCAGACCAGTGAAAGATTACTCTGGCAACAGTACAATGGATAGATTGGTGAGAGGACAGACTAGAGGGAGGAAAAACAAGGAGGCAGTTCCATTACAATAGTCTAGGAGAGAATGAATGAGGATTAGCACTAGGATGCTTGAAGTGGGAATAGAAAAGAGGATATGAATGAAGGAAATATTTAACAAGTAGAATTTTCAGGGTTTTGTAACCATGAAGGAAAAAAGAGAAGAGTCAAAGAAGATGGTTAGGTGACAGGAACAATGGGGATGCCATCATTCTAAATAGAGGAATTGGTGGGCACTGGGTGAGAGGACAAAATGGGAAAGTTTGGAGTGAAGATGAGTTCACTTTTAAACACATTGAATCTAAGGTGTCAGAAGGACATCCAAGTGGAAAAACTCATCAGGAAAATGGAACTAAGAGACTAAAATGCTGGGGGAGAGGTCACTGGAAGAAATATTGTCATTTGGGAGACATCTGCATAGAGAATAGAGATATTGTCTGAAGCCTTAGCATCCATACATCTAAATAAGATTATTTACAGAATGCTTTTGTGAGTTAAGATAAGACAACGTATGTATAAATTATTATGACCAATACCGAAAGTCCCTTTTAGATATGAGGTGTTCTATAGTAATTTTTTCTTTTTTTCTCTCTCTGAAAAAGAGTGGGGCAGGTGTATTGGAGGAGTGGTTCCCACTTAGCATTTCACACAAAACTTTTAAAAGCTTAAACATTTGTTTTTTACTTTGTACTTTCAAGAAAAGAAAATTATCATGTGAGAAAGAGACATATAGGCAATCAAATAAGTGATCATAGAAAAATAGTTATTTATATTGCTTTTTTGATACTTCTTCCCCAAAAACCAATGGCTTCTGAATAGGATATAACCAAAACTTCAGGTAAATCAAAGGTAAATGGAAAGATACATAGTTAGGGTAAATAAACTGGCATATATTACCAGGGATTACTTGTACCCAAGAAACGTTTATTAGACTTCAAACTTATTATGATTCAACCGTGTGACATAGCAGCCCAAAACAAAAACAAAACTTAATGCTAACTTTTTTTTTTTTGCAATAGGAAAGGCATGGGAAGTGATAGTCCCTCTGTGCCAGGATTAGATCCCTGGAATATTGTATTCAGTTATGGATATCACATTAGGAAGCCTATTTCATTTTGCTTCTTTTTTGCAGTTAAAGAATGTTGACCCCTACAGTTTAAGAAAGACTTTGGTAAGCTGATAGTATCCAAAGGAGGGTGACCAGGATGGTGAAATTCTTAAGATAATGTCATGGTAGAAGTTTCAGGAACTCTGGGTGATTAACATGGAGAAGTGTAGATTTGGGGAGATCATGATAAATGTCTTCATGTATTTGAAAGACTATTGCATGGGGCGGCTAAGTGGTGCAGTGAGTAAGAGTGCCAGCCTTGGAGTTGGGATGACCCAAGATCGGATCCAGCCTCAGAAAATGAGCACCCACACACAAATAATGACTGGCCATGTAACCTTGAGCAAATTACTTAACCCTAATTGCTTAAAAAAAAAAAGACTATTGCACGGTAAAGGGATGAAGATTGTTGTACTTTACTTCAAAGGTAAAGACTAATGGTAGTGGGAAGAAACTTCAAAGAAACAAATTTTGGCTAAATTTTAGGAAAACTTCTCAATTGCAGCTATCTCAAAGCGAAATGAACTCACTTTGGAGGTTCTTAATTATAGGGTAGCTGATCACTTCCTGGAGATTTTGTTAAAGTTATTCTTGGTCAGGTATGGATTGACCTAGATGCCATCTGAGGTCTGTTGCTGCTTTAAGATTTTATGGTTCTGTGATTTCAGAGGAGAGTTTCAATATTCTTGACTTTATTATTGTTATGAGATACCTGACCTCTAAAGGAAATAAGACCAAGAGATCCTGGTGATTAGAAACAATTCACAAGTCCTGGAGGGGTAGAACACTAAGAGGGAACTTGGGAATGTCATATTGAGTATAACCCACACAAGCCTTCATATGGAGCATTGATAATCTCTAATGACTAAGAGTTACTGTTTCCTTCTCCTGGATGTTTCATCTTCCTTAATAGCTTTTAAATTAATAGACCCAGCGTTGCTAAAAGAGAAGCCTCATTAACGTGTCAGATAACACTTGGGCTATCATATAGTAAACATTTTGCAAAAACACAATTCACAATTAATCTTAGCTTAATATTTGAAATACAAAGGTTTCACTGACCTGCTCATGAAAGATGTAAAGCCTAGAAACCTCAGCCATTCTTTTATATACTTTTTTTTGCCCCTTTGTGAAAAATTGGACACTACAGTTGTGTGATATAGTATTTCCATTTGGTTCCAGTTGGAGCTATTCATTAGATAGGACAAAAGTGCCCAGTTACATTGAATATCAGGATCTGCTGTCTTTCTTGAATATTTTTTCAAATAATTTATGGCATATCTCTTTATACCACTTGAGGGTCAGTGAACTCTCTTACAGGGATAATAAAACTCATGTGTATATAGAATTTTAAGGCTTAGTATTCTCCTCAAAATAGCCTGTGAGGTAGAAAGTACAAAATTTATTATCCATCTTTTATAGATGATGAAGTTAAGGCTTACAGAGGTTAAGTGATTTCCTGAAGGTCATGAACAGTAATGATGAGAACTGGAGTTAAAATCAGATCTTCTGACCCCAAATCTAGCTTTTTGTCCACTTCTCCACATTTTTTCTATGTGAATTTGTCTAGTTCTGTTGCCAGGCATTCCACCCTTCCATATTGCTGGAGAAAGGTATCTGCCATATGAAAAGCCCCGGTACAACCAATCCCACAGGTACAAAGATTAAAAAAGGACATCACTGGTCCAACCACATTAGGAGATCACACCTATGACACTGAAAGGCAGTTTGATAAAAAGTGAAGTGAAGTAGACCCTGAATCAAGACACCTGATTTGGAGTTTTGTCTTCAACACTTGGCAGCTGTGTATTGATGAGCAAATACTTTTACTTTTCTGAGTCCAAGATTATCTATAAACTGGGTGGTAAAAACAATTGTACTCCATACATCATGGTTACCTTGAAGTGTTAGAAATATGGGTTATTAATATGTTACTTCATTTGTAATTTTTGGTTAATACCAATCTTAATCATCTACATAGAACTGAAAAGTTTAAATATTTATGCCTTTATAAATAAATGAGAGAAGTGGCAGCTTATATAGATTAAGGGACCCAGAAATAGACATTTCATTTTAAGCTTTTCTTATCAAATAAATTTAGCATTGATTGTCAACTGATTAGAAATGATCAAAGTAATTTCCGCTGAGCTATCAACCAAGAAGGGATCCCCAGGAGCAATGCAATCAATCTTATTGCTTCTGGACAGGACTAAACTCAAATTATTCCAGAAGGATAACTGTCTAATGATTGTAAAATGACTACTCTGGCAAACTGCACTTTAATCCTAGAAACTGTCTGCAACACCCATTTCTTCTCAAGCTGAATGAATGTTGGAAGCATCAAGGCAAAAAATGGGTAATACATGCCTGTGTTCAGGAAAATTTCAATATTTAGATGCTCACATATGCCACTATTCATGTTTATGGTTCAGTTCTTTTTTTGAGAAGGGTACATGAAGGATTCTGGAAACAAGCAAAGTGGGAAATTTTTTCCAAATTAATGCTTTATTTTACCTTATTCTGTTTCTATTTATATTTTCTCCCTTCTGTTTTTACAAAAGCCCACCTTAAATGTAATGGAATCTCTACCCTGAGCCCAACTTGATAATTGATGAGTCTTTACCTATGACATCCATATCTCAAGAAGCCCAATAATATTGTTCATCACCCTTCCTGCTCATTCTTGCCTGTGCTAATCCTCCACACAGCTGTTTTATCCTCAAGTGGGTACCCTCCTTCCCTCTCCCCCACCCCAATTTCTAGTTCTGTTTTTATGTCTTTTTAGACTTTTTTTTATTTTATTAAGCTTTTCCCCTTACTTAAGCCTAAATTTACCTTTTTACAATCCTTCCCCATTTGTCCTAGTTTTGACATCTGGAGACAAACAGAAAAAAAGTCTAACTCTTCTTCCAAAGAATAGCCTTTCAGATTCTTGAAGACATTTTAAATACATGAAAATTTGGATTAAAAGAAAATTGACTTGCTGGGGCAGAAGATCAAGTGGTTAATAATGATTAAGACATTTCTAGGTAAAAAGAAAAAGGAAAAAAATTACTGCTATATTACCTCTAGAGAAGAGAAAGTATTTGGATGACATGTGTTTACCCATCTAGTGGTAACTGTGCCAAGAAGGGGGAGGGTTTGCCTTAGTCCTGCTCTAGAATATGTATTCCCATATAAATATTCCCGCATCTAGAGGATCTATTCCATATCAAATACCTCATCAGAAGTTAATAAAAATAGTACAGGGTTAGGAGCCAGGAGAACTGAGAGCAGTTCTTTTGAAAAACATGTGGGGCCTTTCAAATTCTTAAAATTATGGCCCCCATGAATCTTCTCTTCTCCAGATTAAATATTTCTAGTTTTTCCACAAAATCCTTTTATGAACCGTAGGCCTTTCACTATACTGATTCCCCCTGTGGTTGTCTGCCAGCTTACCAATGAACTTTTGTAAATTTTGTACCCAGAATGGAACATGATATTAAGCCCAGAGTAGAATATGATTATCTATGCAGCAAGGTGGTACAGTGGCTTGAGTCACAAAGATCTGAGTTCAAATCCAGCTTCAGATACTACCAGTGTGACTTTGGCCAAATTAACATCTGTTTGCCTCAGTTTCCATAAAATGGAAAAAATGAGAGCAACTACCTTGCAGAGTTGTGAGGATCAAATGAGATTGATGGATGTGCTTAACAGTGTTTGGCACAGAGCAGGTGCTATATAAATGCTAATTATTATTAAATATTGTACAGATATGTTCACATAAAGACTGAGTAGAGCTGAACCTCCTTATTCCTTAAAGCCATGCTTTAATGCAGTACAAGAATATATTAGCTTTTTGGATGTCATAGCACATTCTGGATGCATATTAAGTTTGCAACCTAGCCAAATCCCCAAACCTCTTATGTTTGTTTGATTTTGAGACTGAATCTCCCTATCTTTCCTAGGCTGGAAGTATAGCCATTATCTTCATGGGAGCTTTGACCTGCTCCATTTCCAACCTGGGGTAGGTCTCCCTTTCTGAAGCAGGGGGTTTGGCTCCACAATCCCAGACTAAGTGCAGAGTTTAATTCTGACACTTGGTTGGCATTAACTCACAGCAGTTTAGAACTCCTTAGCTCAAGTGATCCATAAGTCTCAGCCTTCCTAATAGTAAATATTATAGCCCTTTGCATACCCAGCCCCAGATCCTTTCAGATTAATTTCTATTGAATCTGAGGCTGGAACTCAAGATAGCAGAGTAGAAATACAACTTCTGCTGGGCTCCACTTCCACATTCCACAAGTCATTTAAAAGGGGACTTTGAACAAACTTTGGAGCTACAGAACCCACAAAATGACACAGAGAAGCTAACCTCCCACTGAGGACAGCCCAGCAGCCTGGCAGGGAGTGGGCAGCACAGCACTCTGGGAGCTGACCCCAGTGCCATGTGAGCCAGAGGTTTTAGCCCCAGGGTGGCCTGACCAAACACCAGCTGGAGGGATTCCAGAACACCAGGAGCTGTGGCGGTTTCCAGAATTATCAAAACATAGATGCCAAGGACAAAGTGAGAGGTCACTGCACTGTGGACTTTGGGACCAGTAGTTGGGGAGCGAAGGCTTTTGCCCCCAGGGTGAGAAGCCATTGAGAAGCCTGGGCACAGCCAGTGCCACATTGCAACTTCAGCTCCTGGCATGCAGACTGTGGGGGAACCAAGTGACCTGTCTGAGGGGTAATCACTCTTGCTTTGACCTTCTTGGATCTGGATTGAAATCTGGGGTGGAATTCCTGGGGTGTGTGACCAGCTTTCCAGAACATGTGGAGGCTTCAGAGAGGGCACCCAACAAATACCTCCAACAACTGAGAAAACCCCAGTATTTGGGATGGAAGCTCCCCTTTCTGCTGGCAGAATCCTACTGTGGCAAAAAGCACCAAAGTAAAGCAATTGAATGGCAACATGACCAAGCAAAGGAAGCAAAACAAACAGAAGAATACAATATTAGACTCCTATTTTGAGGCCAAAAAGGATCCAAGCATGGAACAGGAGGAAGACAGTGAAGTCAGAACTCCTACACTGAAAGCTTCAAAAGAAAATACAAGCTGGTTACAGGCCATAGAGGACCTTAAGAAGCAGATAAGAGAAGTGGAGGAAAAATTGGGAAGAAAAATGAAAACAATGCAAGAAAATTATGAAATGAGAGTCAATAGCCTGACTGAGGAAAATAACACCTTAAAAAAATAGACTAACTCAAATGGCAAAAAAAAGTCTCAAAAAGCCAGTGAGGAGAGGAATGCCTTAAAAAGATGAATTTTCCAGATGGAAAAAGAATCTCAAAAGCTCACTGAGGAGATTCATTCCTTCAGAGTTAGACTGGAGAAAATGGAAGCTAGTGACTTTATGAGAAATCAAGATGCTGTTAAACAGATCCAAACAAATGAAAGAATAGAAGGCAATGTGAAATATCTCATGGTAAAAACCACCGGAAATAGATCTAGGAGAGATCATTTAAAAATTATTGGACTACCTGAAAGCCATGCTCAAAGAAAGAACCTAGAAATCATCCTTCAAGAAATTCTCAAGGAAAACTGCCCTGATGTTTTAGAACCAGAGGGGGAAATAGAGGTTGAAAGAATCCACAGATCACCTCCTGAAAAAGATCCCAAAAAGAAAACTCCCAGGAATATTATAGCCAGGTTCCAGAATTCCCAGATTAAGGAGAGAATATTACAAGCAGCCAGGAAGAAACAATTTGAATATTGTAGAAACACAATCAGGATAACATAGGATCTTGCAACTTCAACACTGAGGGATTGAAGGGCCCGGAATATGATATTCAGGAGGTCAAAGGAGCTGGGATTAAAACCAAGAATCACCTACCCAGCAAAACTGAGTATCATGTTTCAGGGGAAAATATGGTCATTCAGTGGAATAGAGGACTTTCAAGTATTCTTGAAGAAAAAACCAGAATTGAATAGAAAATTTGACTTTCAGATACAGGAAGCAAGAGAAGCATGAGAAGGTAAACAGGGAAAAGAAATCATAAGGAACTTATCAAAGTTGAACTATTTACATTTCTACATGGAAAACTGATAATTGTAACTGATGAAACTTTTCTCAGTATGAAAATCATTGAAGGGAATAGAAATATATATATATAGTCTTTATCAGAGGGTATATAGGTATATGAATACATATGTGAATGTGTATGTATATGTTTACAGGTATACATAGATAGAGGGCAGAGGACCAATTTAATCGGAAGGGATGATATTTCAAAGGTGAAATTAAGAAGTGAGAGAGGAATATAATGAGAGGAGATGGGGAGAGATAGAATGGGGCAAACTATCTCATATAGAAGAGGCAAGGGAAAATGGGTACAATGTAGGGGAAGAACAGGAAGGCAAAGGGGAATGGGTCAACCTTATACTCATTGAATTTGGCCCAGGGAGGGAATGACATACACACTAAATAGGGTATCTCACCCTACAGGAGAGTAGGGGGGAAGGGGATGAGATGGGGTATGATGGAAAGGAGGGCAGGCTGGTGGGGGGGGGGGGAAGTTGGAAGCACACACTTTTGAAAAGGGACAGGACCAAAGTAGAGAATTGAACAAGTGGGAAGTGGGATAGGAGGGAGGGAAATAGAATCAGTCTTCTACAATATATCTATTATGGTAGTGTTTTGGATTAGCTACACATGTACAACCAATATTGAATTTCTTATCTTCCCAGTAAGGGTGGGTGACAAGGGAGGAAGGGAATGAATCTGGAATTCAAAGTTTTAAAACCAAATGTTTAAATATATACTATTATTAATACTATTTTACATGTAACTGGGAAATAAGAGGAGGGGATATTCTGCGGGACTGCTAATTTTGGGGAGGTGGGTAGGGGAAAAATGGGAAGAAAGTTTGTAACACAAAATCTCGTGGAAATGAATGACGTAAACCAGAAGTTAATAAAGCATTTGAAAAAAAAAGATTAATTTCTATTGATATATATTGTTTTTACATTACCTAATCCCTTGTATTCCTTCCCTTCCCAAGTATTCATCCCATATAACAAAGAATTTTTTAACAAAGAAAGTAAAAGGGGAAGAGGTGGAAAAACTAATAAAATCAATCTATTGATTGGAAAAGTCTTGCAGAATAGGTAAAATTCCTTATCTATGGATGAGGAACCTCAATCTCTTGCAAAAGAAGAGGGCGAAATATTTTCTCATATCTTTTCTGTAGGTCCAAGCTTATTCATTATCCATTCACAAAATGTCAATTTGATTACTTTGTGATTGTTGTTCGAGTTTTTGTTGTCCTAACATTATTCATTTTGCATCAATTCATGTAAATCTTTCCATGATTCTCTGTATTCATTGTGCTGGTAATTTCTTACAATGCAGTAATATTCCATTACATTCATGGACTGTGGTTTGTTCAGCCATTTCCTAGTCAATGGGTATCGACTTAGATCTTTTTGCATAGGTGAAGCCTCCCTTTTTCTCATTGACCTTGTACATGCCTCACAGCAGAATCTCTGGATTAGAGCATCCAAATATCTTTCATCAAACTGCACTCAGTTCTTTTGACTCCCACTACTATGCAACTTTTATTAACTTCTTATGAGGTGTCCAATATGGGGCCCATTCTCTAGAAACAAGACTAAGGCAAATGCATTCATCCTTTTCAGCAAAGTTGTCAATAGCTAGTAAACATATTTCAATTAGTCTTCTCTTTTTAGGGATCTAGTATGACAACCAGTTGTTTTACCTGAAATAACTTGTCATCCAGTATTAACCCCTTGATCCTCTGGCCCAGTGAGGCAAATTTTTAAAAATATAAATTTCATATATGTAGTCCCCAAAGGAGAAATAGGTGAATATATACTTTTCATTTTTAAATCCTCTGAAGCTTTTTGAGTCCTTAGTTTAGAAATGATCAGGAGCCTGAGTCCCAAAAGCAATCATTTCTTAAAGTTGTTCATGCTAAGAACTGAAAAACAAATGTTTCCTTAAAAATTGCTGGGTGTGGGCAGTTAGATGGTGCAGTAAATAGAATTAAATATATATTATCATGATCATACCTAATAATGGACAGCTGTTTGTGATTTTTTTTTTAAGGCAATTGGGGTTAAGAGACTTGCCCAAGATCACATGATTATTAAGTGTTAAGTGTCTGGGGTCGGATTTGAATTCAGGTCCTCGACTCCAGGGCCAGTGCTCTATTTATTGTGCCACCTAGCTGCCCCTGTTTGTGATTTTTTTTTTAAAAAGCCCCAGTGCCAAATTCAGGTCAACTCAAGAGGTGCCATTGACTCAGAAATCCATGCCTTTGTCCCATCATCACTATTGAAGAAACTGAAAACACAACAACTAAAACAAACAAATGAGCTACGTCTTAAAGCATAGTCTTTGTCTCAGCCTAGACAAGAATCAAGTTTTGTGAGAGGTAGCCTTCTACACCTTTAGGGAAAATCCTAGGATAGATGGTAAAGAACATCACTAAATCCTAGTACCCTGAGTCGGCATTTCAGAAACAGTTCTTTTGCCCTTCATTAATGGTAAAAACAACAGGTTTCTAGCCCTGTGACAGTGCAGCAGCTATTTGGGTAGTATTTTCTTATTAAAGGATAGGATCAAGTTCTCTGTCTTATTCTGAATCAGTTCATGTCAGCTCAGCAATTACTTATCGTATACATACTATGTTCACTGTGTTAGACACTAGAGATACAAAGACAAGAACATAACTGTCCTCACTCAAAAGAAGTTTATATTCTGGGGTGGGTGGGTTGGACACAATGGATAGAGATAAATAAATCTAAAATATATAAAAATTAATTTCAAAATATGGGCAAGAATTTAAGAAAGGTGTCAGAAGGGGGACAGGAGAGGCCTCTTATAGGACATAGCACTTGAGCTAAACCTTCAAAGGGATCTAAGGATTCCAAGAAATGGAAATGAGGAAGGTGAGATTTCCAGGGATAAGAGACAGCTTGATCAAACCCCAGAGAAGAAAAATGGAATGCTATGTACAGAGAACAGCACTTTGGCTTAAGTACAGGGTGGTTCAAGGGTAAATACTGAGTTAGAAAAGTCCAGAAAGATTTATAGGTATAGATCTTACTAGAAGAATTAGAGAAAAGAGAAAATGTCTTTTTTACCCTGTTTCTTTTTCTGTTTTCTCAAGGTAGATCAAAGCCTGGGCCAATCTTGGATGAATGGAGTTAACTCTTAGAGTAAATCATTTACTATGGATGGTTTATGGTAGCAGATTCCCCTATATCTCCTGGACATATATACTTTACAGAAGATTAGAGACCTCTGATAACTCTTTTCTTTTTCTTTTTTCTTTTCTTTCTTTTTTTCTTTTTTGGCAGGGGGTAAGGATTTTAGAGACCATTGTTTCCCCATTTTAAAAAAGACTTTCACAATAACCAAGAGCACTTAGATTTACATAGTGGATTTTAAAAAAAGCTAGGGTTATACATGAAACTGGAGGTCACTATTATTTTTTTTCATCCTTTTCTGTTTTAAATTTCATAATAAACACAACATTTTACTTCCAAAGCTGTCCAGCTTGTCTGTAATTGCTCACAGCCTTCCTTCTGTTCTCTCTGTTTCAAAACACATTTCAATGATCTTCTTTTCTTTTCAAGCAACCTTACCCCTAGCCCCCTTATTTTTCCCTCCAAAAATGGGGGAAAGACGAAAAACAAAACCTTTTTTTTCCTTAAGCAAAAATGCATCATCAAAGAGAACAGATTCCCACATCGCCTGTGTCCAAAAACATACATCTTATTCTGCAATTTGGAATCATCACCACTGTCAAGTAGTAGATAGTATGTTTCATAATCAGTCTTCTGGAATCAGGATTGGTCATTGTACTGAACATGCTTAAGCCTTCTGAAGTTGTTTGTCTGTGCATAGTTGTTGCTATTGTATAAATTATTTTTGTTCTATTCATCATACTCTTTGTTGTTTCATATAAATCTCAGACTTCTTGGAAACCATTCCTTCATTCATCACTTACAATGAACTAATATTCCATTGATACATATGCCATAATTTATCCATTCATCTAACTGATACATATACCCTTAACTCTCTATTCTTTGGTTTAACAGAGATGCTATAGTTTTGAAGATATAGGTAGGTCCTTTTCCTTTCATTCAGTTATATTTGATAAGGTTCTTTATGCAAGCAATAGGACTAACAGATCAAGTGGAACTCATTATCATTGCTTCTCGATAAGGACCGTGGAGTAGAGTGCTAAGAGCACTAGATTTAGAATCAAAATACATGGGTTTGTTTCAATGCTAGTTCTCATTAGCTGCTTGATCTTGGGCTAGTCTCATAACTTCTTTGAGACCTGGTTTTTTTCATCTGTAAAGTGAGGAGAGTTTGATCCAGTTTCGAATCATAAGAACCTTTCCACATTGTAGGGGCTACTTGGGCAGTAGCTATATCAGTTATAATATATAATATACAGTCACTGATGTTGTCCTTTGGTGAGATTAAATGACTTATTTCCCTATCCCCCAAATTGGTGACTGTCCCTTGACTCAGGAAAGAGACACAAATTTGCTACATCCTTATATGGTCTCTGAGTTGCCACCACCTCATACTGATACACCATGGGAAAGAATGGTTTAAAGGTAAACCTGACATCAGATTCATAACATGTTTTGTGAGACACCTCACTGGTCAGGTCACTGTGAATGTTGAAATCACATTATTTCTTCATCTTCTAGTTGACATTTTCCTGGATTTTCAATACCTTATGTGTCTTCCCTCAATCTAACCACCCTCCCTTCTAGTTTAATATTTAAATTTCTGTTTATACTCATTTCTTTTCCTCCTTTTTAGTGGTACATACAGGGATTCTGTAGGATGGTAACCATAGCAACAGTAGAACAAGAGAAATGAGATTTCACCCCCAAAAATGCATATCATAGGGAGGTTGGCTAAGAGCTGTCCATCTGCCAACTCTCTCACACATTAGGAGAAAGAGTTGCTTGTGTGTATTCCAGTTATTGTTGTTATTTTTTACCTTTTTTTAAAGAAAAGGATGGTATGTTTTCCTATTTTCTTTTTAGATCCCTAAATTCATCATGTTCAAAGAGAAAATTTACATTTGGGGATCAAAGTCGAGAACACTTTTAATGTATAAAAATAATAACCTGTTGTTCTTATACATGAGTAAACCTTGTGAATGCACAAAATGTGGCAGGAGAAGACTGTGTTTGGGGCTTTGTTCATTTTACTTGATAACAATAATGGCAATCAGATAATTTCCTCTTTCATTGTCACCATCGTGCGAGCATCAGCCCAGAGGATAAATTCTCTGGAATGTTCAGGGGCTCCCAACACTGAGGAAGGAGAGGAATTGCTTAGTTTGGTATTGGGGTTGTTGTGGGGCAGGGTAGGACAAGCAGTAATAGGATGAGGCTATGAAAAGATAGTGAAGAGGCTGTGTTTCATTACCTGAGGCTTTAAATTATGCAGCACAAAAAGACAGAAATTATAAATGAGATACAATCCTGTGCCTTTGAAATAAGATATAAAAGAACTTCCATTTTTGTAATATATGGGGGATTATCTTTTAAATTAATAGACGTTGTAGGGTTTGGTGATGGTAGGACTCAAAAATTCACAGAACTCCACAGTTAGGAGATACCCCAGAGATCCCTGAAGGGCATTATATTGCCCAACCCTTTGCCTGAATCACTACCCCCATGCCCCAACATACAAAATCCATCTTCTGCTTGAAGACCTCAAGTACATAAGAAAATCATGCCCCCCCTCCCCACCCCAAGGTGTCTTATTCCTTTTTTGGATGACTCTAATTGTTGGAGAATTCTTCCTTAAGTGGGATACAGTCTTATGGAGCATAAACATTATGGACCACAAGTTTTTAATTACTGTTCTTATATAATATGTATTAAACAACCACAATGTAAGACCAGAAAAAGTGTGACTTTATACATTTCCTAAAATTAAAACACACATTCAAGAGGCAGAAATTCCAAAATTGGAGTGCCATTTATTTCCCTCATCTTTTCCCTCCCCCCTCTTTCTGTTATTACTGATTTTTCCTTCTTTGGTTCCTCCTACTCTCCCTGTCTCTATCCCCTGGCCCCATTTCCCCCATTTTATCCTTAAGCCACTCTTTGTGACTGACACTCATCTCCCCCAAAAGTTTCTACTTTCTCCTGAAAATTTCCTAGCCAAATTCACATCAATCATATGCCCTCATCACATCCTACTTTAGATTATATTTATCAATGTACAAGTTATAGCCCCTTTTGTTTAATATAAGCTTATTGAAGGCACAAACTACATTATTTTTTAATTGTGTGTGAGCAGTGCCTAGCATAATGCTTTGTATATATTAAGTGCTATATAAATATTTGTTAAATTAAGCTTAATTCAATTGAGTTATACAAGTGCAATGGGAAAAAGGGCTCTGGATTTGTTTTTAGAGGACTTGGGTTGGAATTCTGATTCTTACCTAATTTCTTCATCTGAAAAATGAGGAAGTTAGACTGGGTAACTGATAAGATCCTTTCTACCACTAAATCTATGATTGTGTGACTCACTTTTGCTGGAATTTTTATTCCTTGATAGCAATCTGGGGAAGTAGCAGTTGAGGTATTTATAGTCTCCAAAGAGATGAAAGATAGGTATCATACTTTATGCATGTAGCTACTACTTTCAAACATGATCTGGACTCCATTTTGAGCTCTGCTCAAAGTTAAAAATACCCCAGCCAATGTAATTCAAACAAAATTTAGGTAAACATTTTGTTAATGAGATTGACTGATGACTTAATCATCTCACACAAAGGCTCAGTTGTAAAAATCAGTACTGTATATAGAAGGGCATTCCCAATATTTAATTGAATAAAGCAAGTTAACACAAATCCAATTATCTGTTTTGTGAAAGGAAAAATCCCAAATTTTGTTTTTATTTTAGCCTATTATGAAAAGTGAAATTTTATCTCCTTCCAGTTTCTCTTCCCTTTTTGTCCACTACATTTTCCCACCAAACCCTTCCCTTTCCATAATCCACTTATTCTCAGTGGTCCTGGGTATTAGAATTAAAAATTGAGTGGAGGGGGCAGAACCAAGATGGGAGAGTAGAAACAGCACTTCCATGGAGCTCCAGCCAACACCACTTTAAAATTATGTAAAAGGGGACTCTGAACAACCTCTGGAGCTCCAGCACCCACAGAACGACACAGAGAAGCTAACCTCCCACTAAGGACAGCCCGGCAACCTGGCAGGGAGCAGCCAGCACAGCACTCTAGGAGCCGAGCCCAGGAACACATGAGTCCCAGTTTTAGCCCCAGGGAGGCTGGACCAGCAGCTAGCTGGAGGGACCCCAGAACACCAGCAGTTGTGGCTTTTCCAGAATTACCAACACATATATGCCTAGAACATAGTGAGAGGTTAGTGCCCTATGGACTTTGGGACCAGTATTGGGGAATGGTCAGATTCTTCCCCTGGGGGCAAGAAACCACTGAGGAGCTGCCCCACAGCCGCCATTTTGCAGCTTCAGTTGCAGCTACAGCTCCTGGCCTGTGGACTATAGGGGGATCCAGCTATCAGTCTAGGGGGTATTCACTCTTGCTTTAACCTCCCTGGATCTGGATTTTGTTCTGGGGTGGAGGTCTTGGTGAGTGTGTCCAGCTTACCAGAGTGAGTGGGGGCTTCAGGGAGGGCACCCACCTAATACCTCTAGGAGTTGAAAAGACCCCAGTGTTTGTGATGTAAGCTCCCCTGGCTGGTAACAGAGTCCTACTGTGGCAACAAGCCCAAAAGTCAAGTAATTAAGTGGCAACATGACTAGGCAAAGGAAACAAAATAAATAGAAAAATGCAACATTAGACTCCTATTTTGGGGGCAAAGAGGATCGAAGCATGGAATAGGAGGAGGACTGTGAGGTCAGCAATCCTGCACCAAAAGCCCCAAATGAAAATATGAGCAGGTTACAGGCCATAGAGGACCTTAAGAAGGATGTTAAAAACCAAATAAGAGAAGTGGAGGAAAAATTGGAAAGAGAAATGAGAAGGATGCAGGAAAAGTATGAAATGAGAGTCAGCCTGACCGACAAAAATAACACCTCAAAAAATAGACTAACTCAAATGGCAAAGGAGGCTCAAAAAGGCAATGCCAAAAACCCGAATTTGCCAGATGGAAAAAGAATCTCAAAAGCTCACTGAAAAGAATCATTCCTTCAGAGTTAGACTGGAGCAAATGGAAGCTAGTGACTTTATGAGAAATCAAGATGCTGTTAAACAGATCCAAACAAATGAAAGAATAGAAGGCAATGTGAAATATCTCATGGTAAAAACCACTGACCTGGAAAATAGATTCAGGAGAGATAATTTAAAAATTATTGGACTACCTGAAAGCCATGATCGAAGAAAGAACCTAGAAATCATCCTTCAAGAAATCCTCAAGGAAAATTGCCCTGATGTTTTAGACCCAGAGGGCAAAATAGAGGTTGAAAGAATCCACAGATCACCTCCTGAAAAAGATCCCCAAAAGAAAACTCCTAGGAATATTATAGCCAGGTTCCAGAATTCCCAGATCAAGGAGAAAATACTCCAAACAGCCAGGAAGAAACAATTTCAATATTGTAGAAACACAATCAGAATAGCACAGGACCTGGCAGCTTCTACACTGAGGGATTGAAGGGCATGGAATATGATATTCTGCAGGGCAAAAGACCTGTGATTAAAACCAAGAATCACATACCCAGCAAAACTGAGTATCTTGTTTCAGGGGAAAATATGGTCATTCAGTGGAATAGAGGACTTTCAAGCATTCTTGAGGAAAAAACCAGAGTTGAATAGAAAATTTGACATTCAGACACAAGAAGCAAGAGATACTTGAGAAGGTAATCAGGGAAAAGAAATCAAAAGGAATTTATCAAAGTTGAACTAGTTACATTCCTACATGGAAAAACAATAACTATGACTGATGAAACCTTTCTCAGTATGAAAATAATTGAAGAAGGGTATATGGGCATATGAATACATATCTGAATGTGTGTATATATGTTTACAGGTATACATGGATAGAGGGCACAGGTTGAATTTGGTGGGAAGGGATGATACTTAAGGGGTGAAGTTAAGAGGTGAGAGAGGAATGTGGCAAGAGGAGATGGGGAGAGATAGGGTAGGGTAAACTATCTTGTGTAGAAGAGGCAAGGGGAAGTGGTTGCAGGGGAGGGGAAGAACAGAAAAGCAAAAAGGCAAAACCATATTCTTATTGAATTTAGCTCAGGGAGAGAATGACATACATACTAAATGGAATATCTCACCCTGCAGGAGAATAGGGGGAAGGGGAATGAGAGGGGGCATGATGGAGGGGAGAGCATTCTGGGGGGAGGGGAGATTGGAGGCACCCACTTTTGAAGAGGGACAGGATCAAAGCAGGGAATGGACCAGGTGGGGGGTGGGATGGGTGGGAAGGAAATATAGCCAGTCTCTTACAATATATCTACTATGGTAATGTTTTGCATACATATACATGTACAACATATACTGAATTGCTTATCTTCCCAGCAGGAGTGGGTGACAAGGGATGAAGGGAATACATCTGGAATTTGAAGTTTTAAAATTAAATGTTTCTAATATATATAAATACTATCATTAATACTATTTTGCATGTAATTTGGAGATAAGATGTGCAGGCATTGGGGCACAGAAATTCACCTTGCCCTAATGGAAAAGTCAAAGGGGTTGTGGGAGAAGATATGGGAGAGAGCAGATTGGATGAGGGGATATCCTGTGGGACTGCTATTCTGGGGTGGTGGGTAGGGGGAAAATGGGGGGAAAATTGTAACTTAAAATCTGGTGGAAATGAATGATGTAAACCAGAAGTTAATAAAGCATTTGGAAAAAAAATTAAATGGAGTGTGTGGATGGGGGGGCGGAGAGTAGGTGAGAGAGAGGGTGAAAGATTTATTATGGTTTCACTATGTGGCAGGCACTGTGCTGAATTGCCCTTTGAACCTCTAGTGTGTTAGAAATGTCTTCTTGCAAGACAGTTCTTTTGCCTTGAGTTAGGAATTCTTTGCCTGGTCTCCACAGAATGAAAAGGAGTACATTGGTGAATTTCAGAGTGAATTTAGATGAGAAAAAGTTGTATTTTAATTTCAGTGTGATTAGTGATCCAATATATATTATTTTGTGCATTTAAAAACGCTATTCAGAGAAAGGGTCCATAGGCTTCACCAGACTGCTAAGGGGGTTCACGAGACAAAAAAATGTTAAGAACCTATGACTTAAGTCTAAGTGAAGATAGGGAAGATAACTTTAAGTGAAGATAACTCCCCATGCCTTGGAATTTTCCATCAGTCTGAGTATTTCTTCAACTATGATTTCCTTCATAAGACACTATAGCCAGAAGCATTTAGTAACTACTGGCCCTCCTTCTGGTAATAAGTCCTTCCAAACTTAACTAGGCAGATCCTCAAATGGCAGATAAAGTCAGTGATTTGTCCTGTTCCAACTCGTCAGAGCCTGTCCCACTGCTTGTAATTCACTGGCATAGCTTTGAGGACCATGGGTCCTCTCCATTCCATAATGTGGTGTCAGAATAGGATTTAGATGGAGGTTTAGGGGGTTAATGATTTCAAGGGTGGGGAATTTGAGGCCTAGAGGCCACATGTGGTCTTCTAGGTCCTTTGGTGTGGTCTTGTGACTGAGTCTAAGTTTTGCAGAACAAATCCTTTTATTACAGGGATTTGTTCTGTGAAGTTTGGATTCAGTCAAAGGGCCACACCTGAGGCCTAAGGTTCCCTACCCCAGGATTAAATAATGTCATTTCAATGGTTCTTTTAACAAATGTATCTTTATTGAGGACCTGCTACACTTGAGACATTATTATCATTGTGATTCAAAAATCTAAAGCCCAGCTGCCTTATCTGTTTTAAAATTCTCCTAAGCTTCAGCACTCTCTTTTCTCCATTTGTCTTATTTTTACTTATCTATACACAGTAGAATATAAACTCCTTGAGGTCAGAGACTTTGTTTCCTCAGCACCTAGCATAGAACCCTGTATCTTAGATGATTAATAAATGTATATAGAAGTTTTTTTTTTGTTTTTTTTTTTAATTAAACAAATGCTTTATTAACTTCTGGTTTACATCATTCATTTCCACCAGATTATGAGTTACATTTTCCCCACATTTTTTCCCTACCCACCACCCCCGAATAGCAGTCCCACTAGATATCCCCTCATCCAATCTGCTCTCTCCCATATCTTCTCCCATATCCCCTTCAACTTTGCCATTAGGGCAAGGTGAATCTCTGAGCCCCACTGCCTGGACATCTTATGAAACATTTAATTTTAAAACTTCGATTTTCAGATCCATTCCCTTTCTCCCTTGTCACCCACTCCCTCTGAGAAGATAAGCAATTCAGTATGTGCTGTACATGTATATCTATGCAAAACATTACCATAGTAGATATATTGTAAAAGACTGCTTATATTTCCCTCCCACCTGTCTCACCTCCCACCTGGTCCATTCCCTATTTTGATCCTGTCCCTCTTTGATAGTGGGTACTTCTAACCTCCCCTCTCCCCAGAATGCCCTCCCCTTCATCATCCCACCTCTCATCTCCCTTTCTCCTACTCAGGAGAGTGAGTGAGGGTAAGATATTCCATTTAGTATGTATGTGATTCTCTCCTTGAGCCAACTTCAATGAGAATATGCTTTTGCCTTTTTGCCTTCCTGTTCTTCCCCTCCCCTGCAACTACTTCCCCTTGCCTCTTCTACATGAGATAGTTTGCCCTACCCTGTCTCTCTCCATCTCCTCTTGCCACTTTCCTCTCTCACCTCTTGACTTCAACCCTTAAGAATCATCCCTTCCTTGGCTAGGTGGTGCAGCGAGCAGAGAGCCAGCCCTGGAGCCAGAAGGACCCGAGCTCAGATCCGGCCCCAGACACCGAACACACAAACAAAAACCTAGCCTCGTGAACTGGGGCAAGTCACCCAACCCCAATTGCCCTCCAAAAATAAAATAATCATCCCTTCCCATCAAATTCAACCTGTAACCTCTATCCATGTATATCTGTGAACATATGCCATGTACCCTTCTTCAATTATTTTCATAATGAGAAAGGTTTCATCAAACACAGTTATTGTTTTTCCATGTAGGACTGTAAATAGTCAAACTTTGATAAGTTCCTTTTGATTTCTTTTCATTGATTGCCTTCTCAAGCATCTCTTGCTTCTTGTGTCTGAATGTCAAATTTTCTATTCAACTCTGGTTTTTTCATCAAGAATGCTTGAAAGTCCTCTATTCCACTGAATGACCATATTTTTCCCTGAAACAAGATACTCAGTTTTGCTGGGTAGGTGACCCTTGGGTTCATTCCCAGCTCTTTTGCCCTCTGGAATATCATATTCCATGCCCTTCTATCCTTCAGTGTAGAAGCTGCCAGGTCCTGTGCCATTCTGATTGTGTTTCCACAATATTGAAATTGTTTCTTCCTGGCTGCTTGTAGTATTTTCTCCTTGATCTAGGGATTCTGGAACCTGGCTATAATATTCCTGGGAGTTTTCTTTTGGGGATCTTTTTCAGGAGGTGATCTGTGTATTCTTTCAACCTCTATTTTGCCCTCTGGATCTAAAACATCAGGGCAATTTTCCTTGAGAATTTCTTGAAGGGTGATTTCTAGGTTCTTTCTTTGATCATGGTTTTCAGGTAGTCCAATAATTTTTAAATTGTCTCTCCTGGATCTATTTTCAGGTCAGTGGTTTTTCCCATGAGATATTTCACATTGCCTTCTATTCTTTCATTTATTTGGATCTGTTTAACAGCATCTTGATTTCTCATAAAGTCATTAGCTTCCATTTGCTCCAGTCTAACTCTGAAGGAATGAATCTCCTCAGTGAGCTTTTGAGATTCTTTTTCCATCTGGCAAATTCGGCTTTTTAAGGCATTCTTCTCCTCATTGCCTTTCTGAGCCTCTCTTGCCATTTGAGTTAGTCTATTTTTTAAGGTGTTATTTTCCTCAGTCAGCCTGTTGACTATCATGTCATACTTTTCTTGCTTCTTTCTCATTTCTCTTCTCAATTTTCCCCACTTCTCTTATCTGCTTCTTAAGGTCCTCTATGGCCTGTAGCCAGATTGTATTTTCATTTGGGGCTTTTGGTGCAGGAGTTCTGACCTCACAGTCCTCCTC